>JZKD02S1665348.1:70078-89084 GCA_000966675.3 Picea glauca | reverse complement strand
CTTCTTATCCACAACAAAAGATAGGGGTTCTAGTCTAAATATGAATTTATGGAAACATTATGGTAATCAATTTTCCACATTGTTATACCAGATCAACAATAATCCTTTCAATTCATGTATGCAATGACAATGTTTGGCATTATATTAACCAACATAAGTCAAGATTTCATTTTTTGAAGGAAAATTCTAGACAAGTATTTCTCTAGACAACTAAATACAAGCTTGGAATGTTTTGATTATAAGCCTAGACAAATTTTCCTTTACAATGCAACAGAGATTCAAGTTTTTCCATGCAAGTAAAATCCAAGGATTGATATTGTACCTCCTAACACATTTTCAGGATTATGTCATCCAAGTATAATTGACACAATCCATTCCATTCACCATAGCATGAACATTTAAGCCACATTCTCACTTTCATTATTTCAATTTGGCAGCCACATAACATATCCCACATGTAGGGCTTGATTTATCTTAAGGAGGATAGCTCTAGTGTTTTAAGGTTTTAAGGATCATAATACCATCCATAAAAGCATTATACCTTCAATAACAAGTGATTCAAGGCTCATTGGTAACATCATTTGGAATGATTCTTTAACATACAAGCATCTTGCCTCGGTGTTTTCATATGCATGGATACTTAGAGGGATTTCAAAACCCAAAAGGGACATGCCAATATCCTTAAATAAAAAACATGGTACATTTTATCATATAGAAGAAATAAATATTTCAAAGAAAACCTTGAATCCATCCATCACACCATAAAAATGCAATGAATTCTCATGTGTTTAGGGGGGTACATGGAATTGAGTCCTTTCTCCTTTAAGGAGTTATTTTAAAGATAAAAACATGATACAAATCAATCCTAAATAGAGGCAAACATATCCTATAAACTCTTTATAACATTCGTGAACTATTCCAAACTCTCTTTTATGCACAATAAGCAAGATCTTCTTAAGTATGGGGGATTTGAGTAAGCCTTCTTTAGGGAGGCTAAAAAATAAATAAAAGAGAGTTAGATCTTATTAAAAATCATAGTTTGGAATCATCAAATCATTCAATAGGTGTAATTAAACTTCCCTTGCGATTTAAACTCATTTAAACCTTCATCTCAACCCTAATGTTGGGACACACCAAAATGGAGATCAACATGATATATGTTTTATTAATATGATACACATATAAATGCATGATCTATGAACTTTGGATTCATTTTCCAAGAGGTCTCTTGGACTCCCAATGATAGTTCCTATTTACTTGTAACTTTTCATATTCTTTTTCAAGTGAATAATATAACCCTAACGGATTAGGTTTCCAACATTCCCCCCTTAATCTGAAGGGGTGTCACATGTGAGTCCAAGCAGAGAGATGAAATCTGGAAGTGGACAAGTGTCAATGGTTGAATGTGTTTTTTGAATTTGGTCGTTTTGAGATGGCCAAAAACCAATTGGCTAGTAGAAGTTGATGCCTTTTACTAAATGGTGGTTTAAGGAAGACCACAAACCAAAAGGCTAGCAGAAGTTGATGTCTTGTACCAAATGGCGGTTTAAGGAAGACCGTTGACCAAATGGCAAGAAGAAGCTAATGTCTTCCACTAAATGGTGGTTTAAGGAAGACCACAAACTTTGGAACTTGGCTCTGAGGATTAGTGGTTCCTGGAACATTTCCTAATTTATATAGAAGCTGGTGTATTCTACTAATTGGAAGTGATTTCAAATGGTGGTTTAAAGATGGCCACAAGCTGTTTTTTAGAAGAATTTGTAAGTCTTCTACTAAATGGAATTTTTAGGAAAACCACAAACCAAATCATGTTGATGGAATATGACTATGAATTTGTCTCTCTTGTTCTTGTTCGATTGATAGAACTTCAAAACTGGAAGTCTAACTATCAATGACCAATATTATCCCCCCTGTTAGATACATGGTGACAAGATGAAAATATTTCCATTGCAATATGTGTCAATAATCGAAAATCAATTCTTTGGTATGACCGATATATCTTCTTGGTTGTTGATGACCATTGTGAAGAAGTGATCCACCCATAGTGATTATTTACTCTTGTAGGTTTCTTACATTTGGAATGTATTTCTAAAGGACGATTATGCTTTCCACAATGCTCACGAGGATGAAGATCAAAACACTGATCCTCCATGTGGTCAAATTGATGACGATGTTGACATTTAAGAATCCAATCTTGAACTAGAGGAGGTGAAGACGAATTTTCTTGAAGGAATCCAACACTCTGGAACTAGATTGGTTTGAAATAATCTAGAATGTGAAAGATCATTTACATTTTGTATCCAAGACATGTTCTATGCTTGTTGTTTATGACTTATTCTTGAGGTTTGATGATGGGTTTGGAAAGTGCAATCATAATTTACTTATGACAAACTTCATATTAGTGAGAGTTTCTTTGTCCATTTTGACCATATTGTTGACAATAAAGAGTATTAGTGTATTCAGTGACTCTAATAATTCTCCAATTCAAGTTATTTAAAGTCTGACTTAGACTTAAAAGGGTTTCTTGCAACTCCACCATTTAACAACTAGACTCAACAATTCAAAGTCAGCAAATGAAAAGTGTCAACTTCTACTAAAAATGCACCCATTTATAATGTAATTCAACTTGATTTTTAAAAAGTACAGGTAAACTTACAAAAATACTATTTACAAGTTACAATTGTTCTTAATTCTAGAACCTAATTGATCTCAGAAATAAATGTGTCATCGATGCTATGAGTGTGTCGATATCTATGATCTTCATCATTGAGCAGGAAAGTCTTGTTTGAATGTTGGAATTGTGTGTGGAAGATGATACATAATGACCTTGTCATCATAGTGTTCGAATCCATCCCATAATGCAACATAGATTATTTTCCATGTTCAAAAGTTTTGTTGGGAACTCTTTACAAGAATTAAGCATGTGGTTGAGTACAAATTCGCTTGAAGTTCCAAACATATAAGGCCCTTAAAAATATGGACTACAAAGAATTCAGAGTTATGAATGAATACAAGATAGAGATCTATAAATAGAGGGTCCTTATAGCAACCAGAAATTCAAAAAAATCAATGGGTATCAAATTTCCTAGAGAAAAACGCACTTGGTTACATTTGAACCATAAAAACTTAAAAATTGTTTCCATGGCACATGCTATCAAATTGAATAGCAAGTTTAGAGCATTTTCACTAGAGCAGTGACCAACGAGTGATTCAACCACTCAAGCTTTCCTCTGCTCATCTTCTACTGAAAAGTTTTCTTCTGCTCATCTTACTTCTACAGTGAAAAGAAAGGTCAAGGTTAAAAGGCTTGAAATGACATGTTCATAGTCATGGAAGCTGCTCGTAAATGTCGATTTCGTGATAATTTTTGCAAGAACTTTCTAGTTTTGATATTTATTAACAATAAAATGTATAGAGATCATAATATTTGGCTACTTCTCTTAAGACTTTCGTTGCATTGTTCCCTCTTCCCTTAGGTCCGCTAGCCTGCAGGTAGGATAATGACCATGGGCTTCGTTTTTCTCACGGGTTGGAGCCTCTCGATGAAACTCTGGAGACCATGGTATTCTGGTGGCTTCTTCTATAGGTCTAAGATCATGCATGCAGTACTGAGAACCGACAAGAAGTTTAGTTGGTGACCTATATCATTTTAAAGTTCGAAGTTATTTAACTTTGAATCATTGATTTGATTGGGGCTTATCAAGGTGAGGTTTATTGAGATATGCCATTTCAATCATTCAAAGAAGTGCATTGCTAAAACTAAAAAAAACTAGAAGGAATAAGTACACCTATAAGAAATTTGTTCTAGATTTCCATTTTTTTCAAAATCAAACTTGTTAACAAATCGTTAGGAAGTGCCATGGGAAAATAAATAGGAAACCATTCTTTTACATAATCATTTTTTCACACTTTCATTTCAAGAAATAAAGGCCAAAACTTTTCCATATATGTTTTCCACAAAATTAGTTAACATCATCTGCATGAAACATTCATTCAAAATATCATGAAAATGAATTCATTGCACTCATCATTATACAATATTAAATTCATAAGAAAAAATTAGATATTACACTTATTTTTGCAAACATGAGGTTCCAAGGAAATTCACTATGGGGGAATTACTATGGGGAATGATTTCCTCCCAACCATTGGCTATTTTATTATATAATGTCAACCCTATATTGGGCTATGAGACCACTAAGGAAAATAATATTACTAAGGTTTCCCAAACCACTCTTCTTTTAAATAAAATAATCCAAGATACCAACCTAGCAAGTCACAATTAGATTTTTATGCCATCTCTCAGTTATCACAACACTTAACACTCATTCCCTTGCTCCATAAAACACAAGAGGTCACCCTTTCTCTCCTCTTCAATCCCTTGGGTCTTCCCTTCCTCTTTATTCTCTTTAATATGGCCAAGATAATCCCAAGTCACTACCTAATTCCAAATTTCATTTTCAATGTTGGGAAGATTATTGGATAGAGATTTTAAGGCTTTTTGGAGAGACTAATAGGCCAACAACCTTCAAGGGTTTGAAATGTTATCTAACTACTCTCTAATGGTGTCTAATCTCACCCAACAAATTTTCTTTCATCTTTCCATGGATCATATATTAGGTGAGATGGTTTTTTATTTCTCAAAACCTCTCTTTTTCCTCAAAACCCCTCTTCTTCCCAAGCTCTTCTCTCTCAATTTGAATTTTCATGAATGAATTGAGTGAATGCGTGTTGGGTGTATGGGATAACCCAGGTTCTACTTTAGTTCTCCAACAAAACCCTAGAAACCATTCTCCCTTCTGGTAAACCAAAAGGCTATACCGCGCACAGAGTGCACAATGCAGTCTCACTCGAGATGGCTTATGGGTGACTGCAGGACACAAATGTCTGCAATCATGGAAGAGATTGAGGATATTCATTTTACTTCTTATACTTCTAATTTTGTATGCATCATATCATGTACTTCATTATACCATTCATCTAATTCTAACAGTTATTTCTTTCTGCATTATCAATAATGCTCACTAAAAAATACTATTCTAGCCATTCACCATTCGTTCATAATTGCAAAAACAACAAAACCATCATTCAAACACATCACAACACCTGATTCTACGGTGGTTCACCCCACTGGGCTATGTCCACAAAGATCTTCTGCTTGTTTATTATTCTTCATCAAAATATGGCATTGCGCGCACTACATCATAGGTTTAATAATGGTGAGTTTGACCAACATTGCACCAAGATCCACAACTTGCGACCCAACCCTCAAATATAATCCATACCTTTCACAATTGACTCCATCTAAGATCCAGAACTCTCAGAACTAGTACTGTGACCCAAAACTTATTCAAAACTGAACTTAAACTCGTCAAAACTCAAGATAAGATATCTATTATACCTAAATACTCTAGCTACCTCATACATCCTCTATTTATATTACAAAATGGGAAAAAAACCTTACATCATGATTCAAAACCATAATTCTAAGTGGACTCAACCTGTCCACATTCTAACTACCTTTGCGCGCTAATCCAAAATTTTGTCGCATTATTTTTCCTTAGTTTCTGTCGCACGTTGCTTCCTTGATCCCTTCTTTTTCTTTTACTGTGTTGAACCCGAAAATTGCCTGCTCCAACAGACCCCCAACACTAACCTATGGCTCATCCCGAGCCATGCAGGTCATGTGTGCCTCCTTCACTGATTTTTCCAATGCTTGGAACTTATTTGTGAGTGCATCTACTTGTGTCTTCACCTGCACACTTTTCTCAATCAGGATCTCCACCACCTACATTGCTATGTGTTCCTTTAGCACTTTTATACTCTCTAGGTGTTCCTATTCCAGTCTTCCTTTCTCTATTTCTAGCTCTGATATCATCTTCTCAACTTGTTCCTACTTGGGCTCTAGCTGCGCCTTTCTTGTTTGTCTTTCCCCTTGGATTATCTTCAATTCTACTCGCAGATTTTTCATCTTCGACGCACTTTTTAGCTTGTATGGAATACTCATCATCTTTTGTCCCGACAACAGAACCATTTGTTGGATGTATGGACTGACCCATGTTCTCCATTAGTTCTCCAACAAAACCCTAGAAACCATCGACCCTTCTGGTAAACCATAAGGCTACATCGTGCACAGAGTGCACAATGAAATCTCACCCGAGATGGCTTATGAGTGATTGCAGGACACAGATATCTGCAAACATGGAAGGGATTGGGGATGTTCATTTTAATTCTACTTCTACTTTCATATTCATCATATCATGTACTTCGTTATACCATTCATCTAAGTCTAACAATTATTTCATTATGCATTATCAGTATTGTGCACTAAAAAATACTATTCTAGCCATTCATCATTCATTCATAATTGCATAAACAACAAAACCATCATTCAAACACATCATAACACCTGATTTTACCATGGTTCACCCCCCTTGGATACTTCCACAAAGATATTATGTTTATTTATTATTCTTCATCAAAATATGACATTGTGTTCACTACAACATAGGTTTAATAATGGTGAGGTTGACCAACATCACACCAATATCCACAGCTTGCGACCTGACCCTCAGATACAATCCATACCTTTCACAATTGACTCCATCTAAGCTCCACAGCTCTCAAAACTAGTACTGCGACCCAAAATTTATTCAAAATTGAACTTAAACTCACCAAAACTAAAGATACCATATCTCTTATACTTGAATCCTCTAGCTACCTCATACATCCTCTATTTATATTACAAAATGGGTAAAAACCCTTACATCATGACTCAAAACCCTAATTCTAAGTGGACTCATCTTGTCCACATTCTAATTGTCTTTGTGTGCTAATCCACAATTCCATCACATTGCTTTTCCTTAGTTTCCGCCACATGCTACTTCATTGGTCCCTTATGCCTCATTTATTATGATGAACCCCAAAATCTCCTGCTCCAACAATGGGTGAGAGGGAGGAGTCTTCCCTCGGATCCTTTCTTGATTCCTTATTGATAGGAAATGGTTAATACAAAATAGGAGGTCATGACTCATGTCTTGGGTATAGGACATAGTTACTACAAAATAAGAGTTAGGCACTCTGGCATTGGATTACCAAGTTCTCATATTCAAAATTCTTGTTTTTATTAAACTAGGATCTTAGCCCAATTTAGCAAAAAATTGAAGATAAATGGAAGTATGAAAATTAAAAGAATGAGGTGAATGGAAAAGGTAAGTTATCATCATAAGACTTAGGCCATCCCAATGATCCAGATGGATCTCGGTGGCCATCCACCTTTTCCACTAAATCACCATTTTGAGCCTGTGGTTTTGATAAACCATGATATTCACCATTTTGATGGGAAATGGAATGTAATGTCATCTTCATTTTTTAATTACATACATCATGTAATGATTTCCTAGTGGTCTTATTTAAATTCCTACAACATAGCATTAATGCATCGGATCCCATTAGAATTTTGCAATTAAGCATGCTCAGGATAGAGTAGTACTGGGATGGGTGACCACCCGGGAAGTCCTAGTGTTTTACATGCCTATGACATTTTATAAACTTAATCAAATTTATCCCACATGCATCATGGTAATTTTTCTCCTCTCACTCTCTCATATATAATTGAGGTGAAGGAGACCCTTTAAGCATGCAATGGAGTGTGATGTAAAGCTTGTTGCAAATGAAGCATAGCCAACATCTATTTTCTTTCAGAGATAGGCTACAATGTTTTTCTATCTTATTCAGTAATATAAGTTGGGTTTCACTGTATTTATGTGTTCTCTTCTATATTTTTGTGTATTTCATTGTTATATCTGGTTTATATTTATGTATTCGTTTCGTTCTCAAAATAATTTGGATCATCCCCCCAATTATATTTCCTTAACTTTACCCTCTAGTGGATTCATAGCCCCATCATTGTACTCCCAACTAGTCAACCTTGGAACCTTTCATTAATGTTAAAATGATCAAGTTTATTAATGTTCATAATCACCATGGAAACTACCTCATGGTATTGAGCAACACATAAAAAATGAAAAGAATAATTACAATACAAAAAAGATCAAGTTCAAGAGGTCGAGTCTAGGGTATTATAGGGTGGGATGTCAGGGGTGGTCAAGTGACAAAAAAATTGGGGTGTGAAGATGAGTGAAATTGGGAAACACTAAAAATAGAGTAGAGGAAACTCCTCCAACACTAAACCTACATATTTAAATGATTCCCCAAGATGGACAAATATTGCCATGGGCTTTTGATTATAGGATTTTTTAGTTGAAGGACCTTGAATTTAAATACGATATTTGTACATTATTTGGAGATGGAATTGTTTCTATAATGAAGGCATTTGCACAGAGTAGTTTGAAATTATTTCTTGTTTTAGGAAATTCTATACTTGGTAGGTGTTCATGAAATTGCGTAGAAAGTATATTATCTTATCCTCTATAATCTATACATTTCTTCAATAATCTATAATTACTTTCTTGATTGAAATCACTAAGAGGTTGGAAGTAAGTGGTGTTGCTATAATCTTAAATTATCTTAAAAGGATAATATTCGAGTATTGATGTATTTTCTGATTGGAATGATTAAGATATTGGAAGTAAGAGGTGACGAGCCTTGAGTTAGTAATATGAGGAGATACTTCTTTGTGAGTTTTCATTTGCTCATCTAGCATGAATCTTGCTTTCATGGGATTTTTGTTTTCTCTCGATTTTTAAAATGAGTATTTTTCTATTGCCTCCTACAAAATGAAATGATTTTACAATTTTGATTATGTTGAACATGAACTCAATTTAGTGGGATCTCTCTTCAAATTCTACCAGTGTTTATATGAACATCCAGAGATTAAGTATTCTTTTTTTTTTAATTATGTAGTATTCTTTTCATGTCATGCTACTTGTGTGCATGTGAATTGAACCATTTACATGATGATCACAAATTTTGACATATCTTTATTTTACATAATGACCATGATCCATATAAATTACACTAGTACAAAATGGCTATTTTGTGACTATGTGCAACCAAAACAATTAGTCACAACATTTTTTCTAAACTAAATACTAGCAAATTTGAGCAATTTTAATGTATTTTAAGTGAGAAGGATATAAATTACTACCATAAGATACTAATATAGATTAGGGATAAACATATATGACTAGTCAACAACTATCTCGGTTACATAAATTAGTAATATTTATCACATGTATGCAATTAAATTCTAGTAGTATACTCTTTTTAGCATGCTTTATCATGTTAATTAGGAATTTTCATGTTGAATTTTACATGTGTTTACCTAATGTGAAATGAGATGTTATGATCCCCTTGTTTGTGAGACAATAATCACTCCACGCGTTCTAGAAACAAGGGGGTCTCATACATCAAATTTGACCCCTTTGTTTCTAGGATAAGGATCCCTTCATGTGTCCCACAAACACGGGGAACTTATACATCAAATTTGAGACCCCATTTTGATGTATGATACCCCATTATTTATAGGATAAGGATCCATCCATGAATCCCACAAACAAAACGGTCTCATACATCAAATTTGAGACCCCATTTTGATGTACAATATCCCCTTGTTTGGTAAGTCCAACTTATTTGTGGGACATGTGGAGAGACCCTTTTCCCAAAAACAAAGGAGTCAAATCTGATGTATGATACCCCTTTGTTTGTGGGACACACATATAAATCACTTTAGTCCCACAAATAAGGGGGTTGTAACTTGTAAGTTCTCATTTCACACTAGTTAAGCACGTGCAAAATGAAAATTACAAAACTTGATTACTTATAGTGTATTTCAATTGGTGTATGCATTGGAATTAGAAGCCAGTGGCCAACATACTATATTATGTACCAAAAAGTTAAACTTTGTCTGTTTTCACTTGTTTGGTTGAAAGTGACAAATAGTGAAGATATAAAACTATTTTTGCTAATGTTGTAACACCAATGTTCACTAAATATAATGTTTTTAAAAAATGAATAAATTTGATCTTAATTACAAATCTATAGACCCTAAAAAAGGTTCAAATATTTCCAAGTGAAATGTTAAAATGTTTACCAATGAAAGATTTTGGTTATAATGGGCCCTAATGTATTTATGATTCCATATGTTCTCCAAGTAGGTTCTAGCTTAGCACATCTACAACAATGAAAGAAGATCCATGGCCATGTTATTAGGAGTGTATTTGAGTTGGATGTATTAATTGGCAATGGCCTTGTGGATATGTATGCAAAATTCCTGGAAATGGAGGATGCATGCCAAGTGTTTGAAAAAATGCCTCAAAGAGATTTGTTCTCATGGAATGCCATGATGGTAGGTTATGGTCATAATGAGTATGGATAAGAGTCCATGGGATGTTTCCATGAAATGCAACTTGTTGGATAAGGCTGAGTGTGACAACATATAATGTGATGATTACAAGCTATGTGCAGAATGGGTGTTATGATGAGACATGGAATGTGATGATTGCAAGCTATGTACAGAATGGGTGCTATGATGAGACATGGAATGTGATGATTGCGAGCTATGTCCAAAATGGGTGCTATTATTAGACATGGAATGCAATAATTATAGGTTATTCCAGGGGTATTTTCCTTTAGAACAAAATGATCTGAGGATTTCCCAAATGCATAATTATGGATTTTATTTTGTCCCAGTAGGTATAAGATGGTGTTTGATTATCATTATGTACGTTTTTTTATTTAAAACATAATTTGGGAAATCCCAATGGTATTTTCTGTATTTTATGAGTTTGAATAAACTGGGTTGTTGAAACATTCTTATAAGATGGTATTTTGAGTCCAAAAGAAATGACTAGAAAAGGCCTTTCTTTCCATACTTTGGAATCTTGTACTTTGTAGCTCAACAATTGGAGGCCATTTTTACCATCCTATGAAATCCCTAATCTAACACCAAATGTGTTAGATTATCATCAACATCATCATCAACAACAACCAATGTTTCCTTTGATTCTTTGTCAAAGAAAAAGTCTATTGATCTTAATGGGTTGATGGATATATAGGTGCCATGTCAGAAACCCAAATGTAAAGGGGTATTGGCTCTACAAGAAAAAAATGATTATATGATAGAGGATATCATTAGAATCCCTGTAATTTTATTAATATGATCAAAATAATATTATTGGAGGATTATGGGAAAGATTCAATGAGAAAATCCTTGAGAAGAAAAGGAGATAATGAGAAACCCAATAGTTTTGATAGGATCTCGTTCTTGTTATTATAGGAGTAGCAATAAAATATGAAATAAAATCCATGGTTCTGATCCACCAATAAGAGGTGTTTCTACAACCTATGCTACTTGTTCATATTTCCCCATTTTTTCCATTGATTCAAGTGGGAATCTTGGTTTCTATGGTGATGGAAATTGGGGGTTTGAGATGGTTGTTCCAATAAATGAAGTGAAGAATCCTTCGAGTGATTTTAAGAGGGAAGGAAAGGATATTGCAGGAGACCCCATTTTCTCTTGGTAGGAAATTGACATTCAAGGAAATGAATCTAGTTATGGAACATAGTGATATCTAGATATGCCTAGAGTGGTCATTGTGATGAGGCTTTGAGACTCTTTAATAAAAATGCAAGTTGTAGACATATAAATATATGTAATCACATGGAATTCATTGATTACATGTTATTCCCACAATGAGAATAATGATTATTCCTTAAAACTAATTTCCCAATTGCAATTATTGGTTGTAAAATCATATGTGATCACATGGTTTGGAATGATTGCAGGGAATTTTTGGAATGGAAAGGGTGATAAGGCCATGCATCTATTTTCTCAAATGCAATTGGTAAGTGTCAAACCTAATTCTACAATAATTTCAAGTGTTCTCCTAACATTTTACTTCTTGGCAACTCTACAACAAGATAAGGAGTTGATCCATGGTTATGTAGCCATAAATGAGTTTGAGTCAGAAATATTTGTGAGGGATTCCCATGTAGAAATGTACACAAATTGTGGTGATTTAAAGGCTGCAAAACAAGTTTTTATGAATACCTCTCAAAGAGGCGTTTTCTCATGGAATGCAATGATTGTTGGGTATGTTCTTCATGGTCATGGTAAGGACTCTCTCTAATTCCTAATCATTGTTAGGGTTCTAATTTCCTAGTTCCTAATTTTCCTATGAGTGTTGCACCCACACCAAATTGTTTTGTTGATTCCAATTGCATCCATGGCTCATGTGAATTTTAGGCTCTTACATGCAATATGAATGAGAAAATTTTTCATATATATATAATTTTTCATATTATTTTATGTAAATTTTTGTTCCACTAATTTTTTTTTGTTAGTGTTGGGACTTTTTGTTGACTCTATCCTCACTTCTAATTAAGCTGAGTTTGACACTATCCCTCTCCTTTTTGGTGTAAATATAACCCTTTTTGTCAATATTTTCATGATTTCTACAGGATGAACCACGCAAAGAGAATTTAAAGGTATAAAGTTATCTTTATTCATAAATTCCTAATTTTGATAAGCTAAATGTAATTAATAGTCATTTACTAATCGACAGTTACCAAAATTTTAGATTCCTATAATCCATCATTAGTTTGCATAGCATCGCTCTTCCAAAATCAAATCTTCCACTTGGAGGACATCCACAATCTTCAAGACATGGTTAGGTTCCTATTCCATATCTACTAAGCTCAACAACATGATCGATAAATGGCGGTCAAATCCAAATTCAATGCCAATAGTGTTGGAATATACACCAATACTGAGAGGGGGGGGGGTGAATCAATATTGGACATATTTTGACCACTTTTCTTTTTTTCACTTTAACTGGTTATTACAAAATCAATCATAAGAAATGGAAAGAATTTACCATATCAACAAAGATTAACACAGAGGCACAATACACATATATTTTACGTGGAAACCTAATAAGGGAGAAAACCAAAAAACTTTATTTATAAAATCTTGTAGGCACCAACCTACAGTTACAATGCTTGCAGGAACCAACTTGTAGGAGACACCAATCTCCTCTGATCACCAACTCAGAAATAAATTTTGTAGGAACCAACTTACTAGAGACACCAATCTCCTTGATTGAGAACCAACTCAGTAATAATGTTTATAGGCACCAACCTGCAAAATACACCAATCCCCTTGACTGAGCACCAACTCATAAATAATGTTTGTAGGCACCAACCTGCAGGAGACACCAATCCCATTTGTTGAGATCCAACTCAGTACTAACCAACTTTAGTAGAAACATCAATCTCCTCAAAATATCAATAATACCATGTTGTTTCTTTCCTTCAACCCTTCATACGTATGTTTCTCTATCTCTGTTGTCACATTTTACACTTTGCATAGTTTCAAAAATTCCTTTGCCCTTGCACCTCCCAACCACCCTTAGAAAATATTTATTTCGTTCTCCAGCATCCTCGAACCTATGATCCTGAGAACATCACTTCTCCTACCCACACTCTCACACTCTATTCACATTCTTCCACTCTCTCGGTTCTGCAGACTCAAAACTCCTCACTCTCCCATTATTGTCTCACTGTGAACCTTAGAGCCTTAGCTAACTTACTCTTACATACACATCCTTCCACACTTACTCAAGACATATTTGGGAAATTTATACACTCCACGCTTTCATGGATTTGTCCACAAAAATAAATCCATGGGGTCGGCTACAACTCCCTTTACTTATTCCTCAAAATCGGGCTTCAAATATCCTTTGAAACTAGCTCAGACACATTCCTTCTCGAGTGATTTGTTTGCTAGTTCCTTTGTTCTCAGCCACCATTGGATCTATATCTCCATTGAATTGTCTTCATCAATTTGTGATCATTTTCATCGATACCATCAGGGTACCGAAACACTCAACACCACCTCAATGCATAACAATCGTTGAATCTGTCCCTTATTAAATTGTGACCATCGATCTATTCTCCCTTTTCCACTAGGTCGACAATTGTTGGTGGCCCAGTCTACTTCTTCGTCGTCGACATAGCAAGATCATGGGTATAAAACTCAATTTTTATGGCTCTTCTCTGATGAGATTCTTCGATGGATCCAATAGTCCTCAGATTCCTTAATCAATGGTCTTGATCTTCGTCATCACCTAAATTTAACTAGCGGTTAACACCCTACTTTTGGGGAAAATCCCCTACATTAGTGGGCTTACTGTAGCGTACCAATGACCATATACAAAGTAAATTACAAACATAATACTAAAATAAGATATAATAACCAGGGAGGATGGAGGTAGGAGACCCCAAGGGTCTTCCCCCTCCGACCCTTCGGGTCTTCCCTTGGGGTCTCTTGGGGCCCCCTTGCTCGGCCCTTGGCAGGGCATTCTTTGATATGCAAAGCACCTCTGTGCTCCTCTTTTTCAGAGGGAACCTTTCTCAGACCCTGTTGGCCCTTAGTTAGGGCCTTAGTCAGGCCTTTGTTAGGGCCTTAGTCAGGCCTTTTGTCAGGGCCCTTTGAATGGCCCTTAGCCTGGTCCTTATGGGCCTTAGTCAGGCCATAACGCAACACCTTGAGTCAGGGTCTTATTATAAAAATAGCTAACTTATTGAAAAAGAGGAAAATTGAATCACCAGGATCCCAACATTCAGTGTTGTTCTCGATTGTTGGATTCCTTTCTCTCCTTCCAAATGGTTTCTCCACAAACTGCAAAAACCTTGAACAAGTATATCAATTCACATAGGTAGTTATAGTAATAACTACCTGCTAGTTCTATGAAAAATGATGTAAAATAATGAAGAAATTAGTATTCTACTTAAATGTATACAAAAATATTGTAAATATGAACAACAATAACATAAGATACTTCAAAGAAACAGTTTTTATATATTATTAATGAAAAGCAACAAGGTGGTTACAACTTATACCTGCTCGATGGTGTGCTTCCCTACGAAAGAGATCATATATTCCTCCACCCTGGATTCTGCTATAAGGATGTTCATGACACTAAAGTCACCACAGGCCCAAAGAGAGTATAGAAAGAAAATATTGGCGAGAAAAGGCTGGTGATTAGAGGGAAAATGGAAACGAGCATTTCCAAGTCAAAGAATCAGCAGCAACAGGGATAAAATGGGATTACAGATTCGGCAGGAATAGTCGGATGAGTGTTTTCTTGAATGTGAAAAGTATGATTGCCTTTCTCCATGAGGAACATGTTCCTTTTATGCAGTATCCAATCAATTAGATACATTTGAGTACGGGAAAAAGGATTTAGACAACTAACCAATCCCATAACTCATCTTTAATTTGGGCATAATTATATAGGAGATCACCTTAATCATATGTGTCCTGCTATTCTAGAAGTAAAAAGAGTATGATAATTTTCTCAAGGCCCTTACACTTATGAATCACCTTCAACTTCTTAAAAACATATTCAGCCATTGATTAGTGAAGTGGCCAATCCAATGCAATATTCGGTCGATCCCACTATTCTTTTGGAAGATGATGTGTCTACTAACCATGTTGTATTACAAACTATTCAAGCAATAGTTGATGAATTGGTCAATCCGATGCAATATTTGGTTGATACCACTCTTATTTTGGGGAGTGATGTGTCTATCGACCATGTCTTCAACATTTCCAATTCATAACCTTCTGAACAAGGGGGCATTCCATTCACTTTGAGCATGCTCCCTCCAAGATCGAGGATGGTTTCCTTTTATAGGAATAATCTTGTTGAGACTCACCTTTCTTCTTATGCATCCTTCCAAATAAGGGTTGAATTTAATTCAACAAACATTTAATGATGTATAATAGATGAAGGAGCCTCTACAAGCATTTTTTCCTCCTTGGCTTGGAAAGATTTGGGTTCTCCCAAGCTTGTGTTATTTTTTGGATTTTGATAGAAGACCTAGTGAGTCTTTCATAATTATTGCTTGGTTTCCTATCATGTTAGTTCTGAAGACTGTCCTAGTCGATATGATAGTGGTGCAAGGCCCATTAGATTTCAATATGATCCTTGGGTATGATTATGTCTATGTTATGAATGTTGTGGTGTCTACACTCTTTCGGGTAATGAATTTTTCTCACAATGGAAAAATTTTCACTATCAATAAACTTACATCTCATAATCACCATCCTAATTCAACTTTATCCTAGGATACCCATTTATACATTCCTAGTATTTGAGTGGATTCTACCTCGCCAAAGGTGAATTATGTTGCATCATATCCTCGATGTTAAATTGTTTATAAAAATAATACTTTACACTCATTTTTTCCTTCTTGAGACAAGGTCTTAGTAATTGATCAGGTGATTTATCCAATGGGGGCATGAGATCCCTTTCTTCCCCCTATTGGTCCGAGGGACTTGAATTTTCATCTTGAGTCTAATCTCATTGCTAATAGGTCCTCAAGCCTTGGTATTTATGAGTCTTTGTTGATAGAATCTTTCATATCTAATTATAATCTCCATCATTATATGGAATATGGTCAGTTCACTTCACCCATATAGGTTGTTAACCCTTCTAGTTCACATGGTTTCTTGGATGTTGAGTTTCCTTCAAATGAGGCTATCCTCGAATCCATGACTACAACTGATAGATCATATGAATATATGCATCATCAGTCATTCTTTCTTCATGAATTGGATACTTTAGACATTGAATACCAAATAAATCCTTGTCCTAAGCCTAGTAATGGGCTCTACCTAAAGAAGTACCATGCATAAGTTGCAAGGTTGTGCGATGCTTTATATCATATTGCACTTGTAAGGTTTGTTTTTTTCAAGTTTTGTATTCTAGAACACGAGTTATTATCAGAGGTTTATATATTGGATTTATTAACTTATGGATGAGTGTTGTTGGTCATATATACAATATTTTGGATACATTTTCTTTGGCATTTTTCATCACTTTGGTCCACACTAATTCGTTGTGACATGTAATGGTCTCGAAACTAGCATATAGGTTACGTTTTCTTGCCTTGCATTGTGCATTATTAGTTTCCCCTTCCATTTTTCCTTAGGATCAACTCCACTAAGTTTCTACACAAAGCCTTATTTTTCATTCAAAAAGTGTCATAATTTATGTGGTAGAGCCTAGCAATCATGGGTGCCCTAGTTAGAGCCTTGTTTTCCATTTCAACACCTATGCTAAATTTTATCATAGATTTTGGAGCCATTTTATCCCCTCCATGACTTTGCGTTAAAGACAGATGAATTATTCTCAATCTATTTCTATCCATTACCCACAAGGCTCCCATTTTTCATTTCAAGTTGTATTGTTGCATCGCATACTATTGCTTGCAATTTCGAGAATAATTCTCGCTTCAACTTGCCATTTTCTTCTTATTAATTATATATTCTCTCTAGCCTCTTGGAATTGTATATCGGAACTCTATCCTAGAGAAAAAAAATCCCAATGTGTATCCATATCTTGCACATCCTCCCTACATTTTGCATAGGTATCTCCCATGTGCTTGGAACTAGTTTGCTTTCCCCATGACACTCATTTCATCCACTGTATTTTAACATTATTTTTTTCTTTTTCATGATTTAATAATATGAAAAAGACATAAAAAAATCAAATATGATAAAAAAAAAGAGAGGAGGGGGGAGAATAAATATCTTTTTTTTTCTAGCACCTGTCCTGAGTCATGTTTCCTTTGAACAAAGCACCAAGTTTTGAGTTGTCTTCTCAATAAGTTGGGTTTTAGTATGGACTTAGGAAGCCAAACCTTGATTTTTAGTTTCATTAATCCTTTGGTTGGTTACTCTTCCAATCACTATGGATATTTTTTTGATGCCTCTTTCATCATAGACTTATATCACTGTTCTAGTTTGTGTTAACAGTTTCCCAAGTCACCATTGTGTCATGCTTATGTTCAAGGGAATTTTTAGATTGTGTTTACCATTCCTTAGATTATTTGACTATTCATGTTGGCCTTCCCAGTTGTCAAATTGTTCTCAATACTATCAATATATTTATCCTTCACTTGTGCTTGTGTGGAAGTCCCCCTTTGACTTCTCATTGGTGGGTCATCTCTTATCAACTACAACACATTTCTCTAAGAGTTTGACTTAGAGTCGTAGCACCCTGGGCCTATTTTCATCATTAATAGGTGATATTGTGCTTACCATATGACATTTTATCATTAGTCATAGAGTGAGTGGTTTCCTATGTGTTCAATGTCAATACCTCTATTCACATATTGGGATTCGTGTTGTACCTTGGTTTCTATTTTCATCATTGTTGGAAGTATTCACCTCTATCAACAAATTTCCTTAGATTTCATTTCTCGGAGGGTCTCTTCCATGTGTTATTCCATCTGGCACATGTGAGAGACATACTAGTTGGTGTGTCCTTCCAACTCTTTCATCCAATACCTTCAAAATATTTATCTCTATGTTTGCTCATGCTGAATGATGAGGGATTCCTTAATTCCCTCCTTCCGATGAATATTTTCCCATTGAATTTGGCTCATCTACTCTAGGAACAAGATATAGATACTTTATAGTACATTGGGGATTGCAATCATCAGTGACAGGATCCCTTACTATTTATAGTGGGAATACAACAATGTCCCTTGATTGATATATTATACAAGTGTTCCATGATAGCACATTCCCATTATTGAATAAAATGTACTAGGTACCTCAATTCCCATTATCATTATTGGTGTTTTATCTCACATTTGGTGGGTTGTATCAATGACCAATATTCAAATAGTTTTTCCCATGTTTGACATCCACAAATTTATTCACATGGTGTGGATTCATACCTTAGGTGAGTTAGGATTGAAGACCTTGGGACATAGTAGCATATCCCCTTTATGGTGTTGCCTGAGTTGTGCAAGAAAATACCACTCACCCATACGACATTGTTACTTTTGGAGGATCAATTTGTTCATATCATTGTTTTGGTTATCCTCCTTATATGTCATGAGACATAGATCCACTATGTACTATTTGTGGCTTTGATCTATTTTAATATGGATCCCCCGTGTATCTTTTTCATGGCCATGATCACTTCTTTATATATATATATATATATATATATATATATATATA
>JZKD02S1665348.1:53241-67456 GCA_000966675.3 Picea glauca | reverse complement strand
ACGAAGGTTCTAGAAGAGGATCTTCTAGAAAATGAGTTGGCATTCGCATGGTTGGCATCCTACTGACTTCTCAGATTTAGTGGGATCATCCTCATCCATTTAACCATCTCTCCTTATCCTATATAATGAAGGGTTTCTCAAGGAAGAGGTTAAGCAAGATTGAATAAAGAATTGATGAAAAAATAGATTTAGAATAGATTCAAAATTGTGTGAGGAATCCTGTTTGAATTGATGCTTGAGGCCTCCATCTGTCCATCAAGCCCTAGTGGATCTTCTTCATGCAAGTTTGGAGCAAGCGTGTGTGTTGGAACAAAGGACCACTGAAAGGAAGCTTGCGACATCAAGGCGATCTGGTTGTATCTTCTACTTTCATATTAATATAATACAGTGGCATGTCCCTTTCCCATAAAATCACTCTTATTTTATTGCATAATTCCTTGATCATATGCATAGATAGTCATTGAATATACTTAACTATCTTCACTTTGGTTGGTTTGTGTTGTCTTGGATCTGATCTCGCAAGAGCATCGGAGCCAATTAGGAACAACAAAGACCTAAGAAAGCGATATAAAGGTATGCCACTCATTCCTCCTTTGGTAGTAAATTCAATGATAGTTTCTTAGGGAAAGTGTCATGTCCTGTCCTGTTTTGTTCTAGATCCAGGTGGATCTAGGGAGATCTGTTAGTGTCTACATATACCGATTTATCCCATAACAAAATTGGCGACTTCACTAGGGATACAACTCATTTTGTAGTTTTTTTTGGCCATTTACTCTCAACCTACTTTTTTCATTACCAACCACTCTATGAGTCTGTAAGAGACCCTTATAGACTCTTTGGACCCAGAATTTCACTCAAAAATTTTGTCCTTTTTCAAATTTTTTCTTGATTACAAACCTTCTTTCACTATACCTTTCTATGACCTACGAGAATCATTGATGTTCACACCCTACTGTTCAATCCAGTGTGACCTTCTCGCACCCTGCCTGTATCTAGACTGCAAGAATCCCTAATTCTCACACTCTATCCCACTACCAGGCTGCAAACTCATTTGCAAAAGTTTTGGATTAGGTCTTCCTGTCTTTTTGATGCCTTGATTTGTTTGTTTATCTAGGGAGAACTTCTTTTTCCAGTCTTTGACTGTTTCTTGACTTCAAATTTTGCGGTTGATTAGTTTTCGGGGATTGAAACTCTTCTCACTCTTTTGCCCAATTTTTTATTCTTGACCTTTTATCAACAAGGGTATAATCTAGGATTCCATGATCCAAGTGCTTGTTTGATCAAAATCCTTTGATTGGATTAAAAGTTGGGATTAATTATCCTTTTAGATTGCTTGCTGCTTGAATTTTTTTTGTGTTTGTGTCCATTTGAGGAGGTTTTTTCTTGCCAGCTTGTTATTTTTATCTTCATTGAAAGATCGATTTGGGTGTTGTTGAGTATTTTATTTCCATTGGTTGCTTACTTTTTCTTAGTTCCATCCCCATTTTGGGGTTTATAAAAAAAAATTAAGTCTTTTTATTTTAAGAAATCATTTATTTAGAAAATATTGGCGTTAAAGTATTGAAAGAGAACGAATAGTGAATTTACATTGTCAATGATTGTTTGATACTACATTTCAAAAGATATCGCACATCATAGTTTGCGTTATTCCAGAAAACTCCTCTTTCCCTGCTGTAAATAGAATTCATCAAATGGAAATTTGTATCATTCATTTATATTTACACATTGTTGGGTCAGAGTCTTATACAACATTGGTTTTGTTTTTGTCTCCCTCTTGCGTAACAAGAACCTTTAATAATATTGCGCAAATTTAAAATTCAACTAGTAACTTTTTCTAGGGATCTTTTGCACCAACATTAGCTAGGTTAGAGTTTTGGAATAGGCAGTGAGACACACTCTCCAAAGCGTAAAACACACAATAGTATCTTGTGATAGGGAGTGTCAAATTCCATTTGCAACATTTTGTCCTGGGAAGCCCTTCTCACACAAGGGTCAAACCTGAGGTCGCATTGAGATTGATAGAGTTACTCAGCCTGCTTTGTTGATCTCGATGTAGAGATTGCACGTATTACGGGGGTCACTTGGAGGTATACCCACAATGATGAGTGGAAGCCTCTCAAGTTGATTTTGGGCTAGATACCCTGCCCTTGCGTGTCGATCGGACTGTCGATTATTCCCCCAGGCATCATTGTTGTTTGTGGCAACTTTAGAAGCCTATCTTCTTAGCGTCTTACACAAGGTGATTATGGAGGGGTAAGTCTTCATGGTACCTAGAATCGACGTTGGCCAAACTCACTCGGACTCCTTGGAGGGTTTACCCACAATTATGTGTGGAAGCTTGCACCAAGGTGTAAGTCCGTTAAGCGGGTCGTTAACTCAAATTTTCCACCCTAGCCCAGCCCCTTCTTGTCTTGATGTCGCGATACTGGATTTCATCACCAACTAGTGATTTCGGAATAGGAAGGTCTTGTTTGCTTGGTTTTGATTCCTAGATTTTACTAGTGCGTGTTGTTTATTTCCATAAGTTGGCCATAGAATTTCTTTCATGAGATTTTTTCTCTATCACCATCGACCCTCCACATTGTTCACGTAGAATGCAAGGAATACCCCCAAAAGATCTGGAAGATTCTCAACCCTTTCCTACCAACTCACTGGAGAGCTCTCCTCAATAGAGTGAAGTCCAAGACATTTCCACTCCACGACTAGAAAGAACTAAGTCTTTAGAACAACTTTGAATTACATATTCTCAAGAGGGATGCGACTTCCTCTCAACTCTTTGAGACATATTGTTTGAGTGAATTCATCCGGAGATATTGTTGTTGAGTCTTCTGGATTACCAACCAGACCTTTCACAGGCCCTGAAGGTCAAGATCCTTTTCGGACTACTGGAAATTTTAGAGGGGATCTCTTTGGCTCAGGAGTAGGCGTTCATATCACTATCACACCTGAGCCACCCAAAACATCTAATCCAGATGCGATACCTTTTACTACTACCTATTATTTCCCTGGTTCGGATGCACTGCCAGCTGACCATATCTTGACTGTCCCCCTTCAAATGGCCCATTATACAATGGTCCCAAATACTACGAATATTCACACCAGGAATACGGTGGCTAGCCAATCCCCCATTGACACACTTCTTTCACCCAGACTCACCCCAACGCTTCCTCCCAGATATCATGCGTTTAATGCTTTTATTCCCATTCCTACACAAATCCCATCCGGGACTCCTGGAATTTCCACTCCTTCTGGGCACCATATTGTTCTTGGTTTTATTCTGACACTTCCTCGACCCCCTTCCAGAGGGTCTCTTCCATCCCCTATCGAAGGAATCGACCCTAGTGGCACCATTCAATCTTTCACACCTAATTACCAGATTCTTGTTGGTGGACATTTTCACCTTGGAGGTCAAATCCCAATTGGGACACAACCTCTGATTGGAGGGCAACCCCCACCTACCCCACCCACTAGACAAAACATACCTACAGAGTTGGCCCAGTATTGGAACTATCTTATCCGAAATAATCCTCAATCGACTAGGGGGCAACAACCTCAAACTAACTCTTTCATACCCTCTAGTACAAGCCAACCATATCCAGTTCTATCCAATTCCATTTGAGGCTTGAACTCTGGACCCAACGTCCCGGTTCAAGGGAACTTCCCTAACCAATACAACCCTATAAATTACATGCCTCCGTACCAACAACCGAATCAGCCCGGATCCTCACATTATATGCAAACTTCTTACGGTCCTACTGGTATACCTATGAGACTTTCTCCCCAAAGTCACTAGTACCCCCACATGAATAGACAGTTACCTTTCTTAGCCACCCTGTACCTCCCTGATCTGTCTAGAATTTTAAACGATCCTATTCGTCACTCTCCTCAATGGCCCGCCATACCGGCCAAACTACCTTCCAACATTCCTAAGTTTGATGGTAAACCAGGAGAGGACCCGAACAATCATGTAATGACTTTCCACCTTTGGTGTTCATCCAACTCCTTGATGGATGACTCTATTCGATTACGTATTTTTCGGCGAACTCTCATCGGTTTCACCGCGAAGTCGTATATAGAATTTCCGTGAGGCTTCTTCGCTGACTTTAACACCCTCGCCATGGCTTTCCTCACCCACTACCAGTTACCGATTCGATACGAAACGGGAACCGAAATTTTGAGTGCTTTTAAACAAACCAAAGCCACTCATATGTCTGATCACATTCATGAGTCGCGACGGCGTCGACATCTCATCAAACTTGAGCTTCCCGATCAGTTACTAGCAGAGTGGTTCACAAAATCATTCGTGAATGATATTTCTCGTGACATCACCATGGGTGGAGTTTTCACAGAAGAACAGGTGATCAGTCGTACTCAATACCTTGATTCATTTACTCACAAATGGGTACTCTTTACAATTTGCTCCCAGATGCACCTCGTCCTTCTACTACTTCTTCTTCAACTATCCCTGCTACTTCTCATGCAGTTGATGGTGTGATTGGCACTTTCCACACCCAACCCCACTCTGCACAAGCCTCTACCACCAAACCCAAGTCCGTTGCTTCTAATGTTCAACATGCTCTGTCTCCTACTCCTCCCTCCGACAAGACTTTTGAGGTGAACTCTGTTCAATATACCCCTGCCGGAAATAATAAATCCAGAAAAGGGAAGGGTAAGAATAAGGAGGATAAAAATAATCCGCATTCTGAGAAGACCAAAACACAACTTGTTTATGATAAGGATAAGCGCAAACCCCGATACCCTTGTCTTATCTGTGGTGATGATCACTACACTAAGGATTGTCCAAGACGAGCCGAGGTTACTAAGTTCCTTCAAGGGACCCCGAAAACTCCTATCCGAGCCGTGTTGTCACAACCCTTTCCTTCTCAACAACAGGCCCAATTGGTCATTCATGAC
Source organism: Picea glauca (assembly GCA_000966675.3). Lineage (NCBI taxonomy): Eukaryota > Viridiplantae > Streptophyta > Pinopsida > Pinales > Pinaceae > Picea > Picea glauca. The sequence continues at coordinate 62,542 of JZKD02S1665348.1, read as the reverse complement.
CAACCTTCCCCCTCCAATACATCCTATGTCTTAATGTGTACGGGTGATTAAAAAAAGAACGACATCACACTTACCACTCGAGCCAGAGATTATTCTTCCTCCAAAGAGAAGGTTGATGAAATACCTCCTTCCTTGGTCCAACCATCTCCATCAGCTCCACTTACGAATGGTCCTCTTCATCTCGAACGACCGAGCCTAGACACAGTTCTTCACCCTCCCCCAAAGGGTGTTGTTCGAAATTCTGCTTTCAATCCTCATGTGTGTGCTACCCAAAACTACAGTATTGTAGAAGATCTGGCCCAAGCACCGTCCATGATGTCAGCCCTTGAAGTCCTTTAGAGTTGTCCCACACAATGGAAGGCACTGTTGAAATATATTGGTGGAATCGACCCTACCGATACAAATTTAATAATTTTTGACTTGGAAGATCACAATCCAAGGTTACCCCCTCAACTCGTATTTCAAATACAAGTTATTGTCTCTGACAAGAACATTTGTAGAACAATTATTGATGAGGGTGCCTCGACGTGTGTCATGTTTGTTACCTGTTGGAAAGCCATCGACTCTCCTCCCTTAACTGAATCCCACAACACACTCAAAGCCTTCAATGGCTCTGGTTTTAAGCCTTACGGTGTCCTCCCTTCGTTGCCTATTATGTTAGAAGGAAAAATGGTCAATGTTGAATGGAGGTCTTTAACGTTCCTCTCGATTACAACCTTCTACTTGGTCGTAGCTGGATCGATTCCATGCGTGCAGTTTTGTCCACTCTTTTCCATGTCGTACCTTTCCCACATCAAGGAAAAGTAATTACAGTGGAACAATTGGCCTTATTTAACTCTAATACACGTACCAGCAACATACCTTTCATTGCAAAAACACCCCCTGGATATGATAATGTCAGTGTAGGTCTTCTTAAAGATTCCTCTTTGATGGGTACTTTCCCCATTCCACCACCCGATGTTCCACATCCGTTTTTCGCCTCGATAAACATGATTTCCACCTCTGTTCAAGAAACCCCTGCATCTTATGACCCGTGGATAGTACCCAACCCTGGTGATCATTTTCTCTATGGTGACCAAATGCCCTTAAGTCTAGTCGAATCCACTTATCAAGCCATTCAATCGGCAATCCCTTCTACCCCCTCTCTTGGTGATCTATCTTCGGATCCTTTTCGTGTCATTTTTCCTACAGACGAGATGATTATGTCTATTATGTCCATGGAAGATACCCCTTGGGATGATGGACATCATCATTCCATTCTCTTCTTGTAAAAACACACCATTGAGAGTTACCAACGGATCTCGACCCCGTCGACCGTTGTCATCATTTATTCCATTCCCGAGTATATACATGATATGTTCTACGAAGGGAACTTAAGTAATATCTCATCCACGATCCCCCTCGACATATCCATTAAACCTGAAGTTGTCGAAAATGTGCATATCGGAGCTTCATGTTCCACTGACGAAGTTGTCACCTACAAGTCTCTTTTTCAAGAATTTTGTGACATCTTCGCATGGATCTATGAAGAAATGTCGGGTATTGACCCTGACATTGTTGTACACGAGATTAAGACATACTCGGGCGCTAAACCCGTCTGGAAATGACTTTGTCCGATCCACCCACGTAAAGAAGCTGCTATCAAGATTGAAATTGAGAAACTTCTTAAAGCTGGCTTTATTTACCCTGTGGCTCTAACTGACTGGGTTTCCAATCTTATTCCAGTTAACAAAAAACAAGGTATGATCCACATGTGTGTTGATTATAGGGATATTAACAAATCTTGTCCTAACGACAACTTTCCCACCTCCTTCGTTGACCAAATCGTCGACGATTGCACTGGGAGTGAAATATTCTCTCTGATGGATGGTTTCTCCAGATATAATCAAATCAATATCGTACCTACTGACCAACACAAGACCGTTTTTATTTGTCCTTGGGGCACTTTCACCTATCGGAAACTACCCTTTCGTTTAAATAATGCCGGTGCAACTTTTCAATGTGTTATGTCTTATGCCTTTCATGATATAAAGCACATTGTCCAACCATATCTCAATGACCTACCGGCTCATTCCATGCACTGTGTCGATCATCCCACACACCTCCGACCCATTTTCGTCCGATGTATATTCTATCGTATATGCTTAAACCCGTACAAATGTGTTTTTTGCGTAAAATCTGACCGACTTCTGGGCTTTATTGTTTCATGTCAAGGAATCAGGGTAGATCCTTTGAAGGTTGAGGCGATTCTCAATCTCCCTCCTCCTTCCTCTCTTCGACAGCTACAAAGTTTGCGATGGAAGGAAAACTTTCTACGTCATTTCATGCCAAACTATGTTGAGTTAACTCTTGGATTTACTCAACTGCTCAAGAAAGGTTCTGAGTTCGTATGGGATACCACTGCCAACAAAGATTTCAATGCTTTAAAATTGACTTTAACCCGTACCCCACTACTTTTCCCACCCGATTACAATCAAGATTATTTCCTGTATCTTGCAGCCTCAGACTCTACCATTGCTATGGTTCTAGTCCAGGAAGATGATTCTCATGACGAACATGTCATTTATTATTTGAGTCAGAGTCTCACGACTACCGAAACCAAGTATTTACAAGTTGAAAAACTGGCCTTGGATGCCATCCAAGTTGTTCAACGTTTCCGACACTATATCCTTTTACGCGAGACTACTATGATTTCCAACTGCAACCCTATGCAACACATTCTTACACGCCAATTGCTAGGGGGGAAATACTCCAAATGGATTGTAATACTTCAGTAGTTTGACTTAGAATTCGAATGCGCTAAGTCCAAGAAATCCTTGGTGTTTGCCGAATTAATATGAGACCTTCCTTGTTCTGAGACAGAAAATGTAGCAGAGTATTCATTACCCGATGAATCCCTTTTTTTGATCAGTTCCGATGACCTTTGGTATGGAGATATCATCATATATCTCCAGACTCAGACTTTCCAACCCACTTTGTCTAGCACTGACCATCGTCGCATATGCTACCAAGCCCATCAGTATATTATCCTCAGTGATACTCTTTATCGTCACGGGATTGACTTCATTTTTTTACGCTGCCTCACATTTGACGAAGCCGAGGAAACCCTGAATGAATGTCATTCTAGAGCATGTGGTGGTCACATGTCTGGGTATGCTACTGCCCAGAAGATCTTACAAGCTGGGTATTTTTGGCCTTCTTTATTCAACGATTGTATTATTGTTGTCCAAAAATTCCACGCTTGCCAAACCTACAACAACAAAATATGATCACACCCTGCTCCTCTACACCCTATAGTCTCTGTTGGACCTTTTGCGAAATCGGGTATCGATTTCATGACATGTCACCCTCACTTGGCCAGGGAGCATGGATACATTATTGTAACCATAGATTATTTTACGAAATGGGCCGAGGTGATGCCGACATTCAACAATACCAGGAATACTGAATCACTATTCATATTCAATCACATCATTGCTCAGTGTGGTGTTCCTCAAGTTATCGTTACTAGTCACGGTAGCCACTTTAGAAACTTCATGATGTCAGAACTCACCGAAAATTTGGGTCTTCACCATGAAAACTCAACTCCCTATTACCCACAGGCCAATGGCCAGGTTGAAGCAATAAAAAAAGTCATCATTACCATGCTTCGACGAATGATAGGGATTCACAAAACGAGTTGGCACACGATGTTGTTTTCAGCATTGTGGGCTTACCGGACATCCGTCAAGTCTGCTATCGGGTTTACACCTTTCCAGTTAGTCTATGGTCTCAAATTCATCTTGCCAATTGAATGTGAGATACCATCTCTAAAGCTAGTCGTTGAACTTCTCCCGAACACTTTTGCTGAAGAAAAACGTCTGTTGTATCTTATCCAACTAGACGAAACACGTTGTGATGCCACCCTAGTTATAGAAACCTAGAAGAAATGCGTCAAAGACCAATACGACAAGCATGTCAAGCCACATGTTTTCTCTAAAGATGATCGAGCTCCCCTTTATGAACAAGATCGATATTTGCTAGGAGCAGGAAAATTTGAGGCTATGTGGCGAGGCCCTTATATCATCAGACGGGTGTTGGAAAAAGGAGCCTACGAGTTAGTGGACTATGATGGTATCCCTTTGAGTGAACCCATAAATGGGATTTAATTAAAGAAGTACTATGCTTAGATCATCTGTGCATGAGTGCTTGTATTTTATTGTATCATAATTTTTTTGTGTTACTTTAGTGTGATTTTTCGTTATTTGGTTTCTTCCCTCGACCACTTACCTTGTGTTGTGCTTGGTTTCCAGATGTCGAAGTCTTCGTTACCCCACATTGGATTCACCGATGGCACTAGTCGCAGTACTCAGAACCTTGCTTCTGTTGCATGGGCAATTTATGCACCTACAAATGAACTTATCAGTCTATGAGGTGTTTGCCTCAGTCATGCGATCAATAATATCGCAGAATATAGTGTCGTCATCGAGTTGTTGACTAATGATATTTTGCTTGGTATCCTCCACCTGGTGATACGACTTGATTCGCAGCTAGTAGTGCTATAGTTAAGTAATGTCTATGCTATTTGAATTCCTACTTTATTGTGGGTATATTTACGAATTCGCCTCTTGGAACGTCATTTTGATTATATCGAATATCAACAGATTCCTAGATGTCTAAATACATTGACTGATGCTTTAGCTAATTATGTGTTAGACAGATATCTGAGACTTTTATAAAACCAATCACACATCACATGTATTATACAAAACAAAATAAGCCGGTAGAAGCTGCATATATATAACGATCAAAAGTTTTACAAAAAAAATTTGTCCAGGACCAAAATATCAAAATATATGAAGCCCATGGCTTCTACAAATTATCATCACGGATGACGCTCACGGTAACATACAACTGCTCGGGATACCCTACGGAGCAGTCTACTAAGAGACTCAGACACACCCACAGTATGGCATTGATAGCACCTTGGGATCTCCCCAATCGTGATGTCTGGGACATCCGCAGTCAGTCCCTCTAAGTTTTGTTCAACTGCCTCATAGTCTTCAGCATCCCACATGCCACTGAAGCCACTTCTCTCCGTCTCTAAATGGGAAACGTTCTTGGAGGTCGATACGGCCCCACATCTATGTCATCAAAAGAAATTTTTGATTAGTCCTTGGATAGACATAAAAACATTTTATATAATAAAATTTGCAAAAACATTAAAAAAGAACAAAATGTGTACTTCTCACCTAAGTCACCCCACTGAGCATCCACAGGCAGGACCAAATCTGGATCTCCTCGGATATCCAAACTAGCATATGCTTAGTCATTGATCATCATCATCTAGGGCCTCAACCAGTCAAAAAATGAATCATTATATTTGATTATAGGCCCTGCTACATGCTGAGCCATGAGGTTACACCACCTTAGCATCCTCAGATCCTGTGGAGCCTGTAAACCCCAATCTACTTGTAGTCGCAATGGTGGGGCCCTCTCAAGGAAGAATGCCACCAAAAGTGACCCGTGCTGGAACTTCTTTAGGTCACCCCTTCTGCACTTTGTCAGTTGCCTCTTCATACTGCGGAGAACCACGTCCGACCAGTTGAAAACCCGAGGCTCTGTGCACTCTATTGCATATTGGAAATAGCTCTGGAGATCCATGTGCAGAGAAACGCTCCCAACAATGTGTGCAATGGTAAACAAGATAGTCTGCAAGGTTATATTTTGGACACCCCAAATGGCAACCTTACCCTTGCTTCTCTCCACCTCGGGAACATACTCTCTCATAGGAAGTTCGCCGCCTCTACCTCCGGTCAGAGTAGCATGGTATCCACGTCATGACAACCCCGTCAGAAAATAGATATCCTCGATATCCAGTGTCAGTGTGTGGACCCCTCTATGAAATAAATGTTGATCCACATCCCACATGTGGACCAAGTACTCTAACAATCTAAGTTGGGCTCTCATGCTCGGGATCTTGAAATTTTTTAAGAACCCACATTCCGAGAGGGTAGAAACTATACCTGGATCATTTTTGACAATGGAATCATCCTCCTCATGTTCTCTTTCCCTCAATTCCAACATCTTGATGGTCAATACCTGCAATAGAGACATGAGAAGCAAGTTAGCAACTTGTTTTAACCTCTTGCATAAATTTTTATTGAGTAAAAACTTGTATGTAAATCTATTTTTCGGCCCTCGCAGGTGAAGTTTTCACATAGTGCGAGATTCTCGTAGGTTCACTCAAGCTCACCTACGAGAGGCTTAGGTTCTCACAAGTCCCGAATGGCTCACCTGTGAGAATGCCTGAGCGCATTCACCGACCCTAAAATGGACTCAAACACTTAAAATTACCAATAAAAATCGATTTTAATCCATAAAAAGTTGAAGAATCAGGAGATTACCTCATTGGCCGAAACCGTTTGTCGAATGACCGCCTATACCTCCCGCAATCGAGCAAAGAAATTTGGAGAAAAAGAGGTGTGTTGGACAAGTTTTTGGCAAAGTAACAATGAAATGGTAAAAAAGGCTTTTCACCCATATTTATTCACTTTTTACTATTTCTTATTGAATTTTTATATTATTTTTATTATTTTGTTTGAAAACCTAATACCCTAATAGCCTTGTGAGTATGGTTTTTCACAGGTAGGTGACCTAGAAGCCTGATTGACAGTGTATGAGTATTTTTATTTTTTTTTCATCACATGTACGAATACCTTTTTAGGGTTTTTTAGGAAAAACCTCGAGCTTAGTCTTCGTTCGTTCTCGTGCTCAGAAATACATGAGAATGCAACCGAGTATACTTTTGTCATCTTTTCGTACTCGTCATGGTAACACAAAAACAACAAAAATAAGGGAGTATCCTTTAATCTCTTTTCACTCTCCATAAAAACGAAAAGATTACCGAGCGATCTGGTTCTTTTCATGCTCGTAAAAGTATTTGAAGAAAACATTCGATGAGCGATAGTTTATCACTTTTTCGGTCTCGTCGAACTAATTTATGAACAAGGAATTGAGAGAGTTCTCTTTAAGTGTTTTTCAGACTCTAAAAACATGAAAAACCCCCAAGTTTTCTATCTTTGGACTCATTAAACAAACATTGAAAGACCCTTTATGGGACTGAACCACTCCTTCCTAGGGTTAGTTAAATGTACTCCGAGGGACTCATCCAAAGGATGATCTTACATCAACAAGCATATGATATCCTCCTTAAGCTTGTGTAAAAATAAAGAGGTACTCGCCAGAAATGGTGGGGGAAATTTTGGGAAAGGGATATGCCTTTGTATTTGTATTAATGGTAATAAGCGTCACTCTTGAACATGACACCCCCTATTCATCATTTGAATCTGGGTTGGGAAATCCATTTGACTCTTGTCTGACTAGCTACAAGGTCATATATTGGGTCGTCTTTGAGTCAATACTACTAAGACCATTGTCGTGTCATTCATATGTTCAAGAGAAGTCCAAACAAGCCCTCCGTTGAGTCAGCCATCTGCAGTTGTCCATTCTTATCATGTCGGCCTTCCCTGTGTCCGTTTCAAATCATATTCATACTTTGACTTACCCTCAGAATCTGTTACTTATTTTTTGTCATTGATGGGGGATACATCAAGGCCCTCATGTGATGAGTCTTTTTCCGTCGACTCCAACTCATTATCCGGGAATAAGACTTAGAAATCATTTAGTACCTTAGAACATGCATGCATTAATGGTAGGTCTCTTCACTTTCGACAGTGGATTCACATCATTGGTCCCTGATCGAGAGATTCCGCCGAGTGTTCGACTTCAGATCATTTATTCACATTCATTCGGATTGTACTTAGGTACCTTGGGATTCATTGACATCAATGGTGATTTCCCTCGCACTTGTTAACGGTTTTTATCAATGACTGGTAATGAGTGGTTTCTACCATGTTTGACTTCGACACATGTAACCACATGGCTAGATTCGTATTTTTTAGATGACGGGATTGAAGACCCTGAGTCTCATCTTTTTGTCCCAGGTTGCGCTGAAGTATATTTGTATTGACACATAGATCCACATTGTATGTCGCATGGCTATGTCCTAATCTAAGTCTTTTAACACATAGATCCACGGTGTATTCCTGGTGGCTATGTAGCATTTTGATGACATGGATCCATGGTGTATGATTGGTGGCCATGGCCTACATTTATGATTTCATTCATTTTTTGTCTGAGCATGGGAATGCCTACCTCAAAACTGGTATTATATTCTGTAGATGCTTGATTGTTTATAGGTTTCCGATTAGGTGCAATCTTTGTTTCTGGCACACACACACACATTTTACAAAGTATTTCGGCTGTCACGAGTTCCAATATCATACTTTGGGGGGCATTCTTTTACACATTATTTTGGTCACTCTGGTGGTGTCTCTACAATTATGTGTTCGGGCTCTCATAAGGGCCTTTTGCCTGAGAAAAGTGGTTGTTGTCTTCTTCCACAAAACATATTTTTAAGATGAGTTTGCAGGTTGACTATGTTGTAGAGTGCGAGAATCCTGATTCTTGCAGGCAACCCTATACCTATCCTGCGAGGTGTTTGTAGTCTGCTTTATAGGTAGGGTGCAAACCTATTTCAAAGATTAAAAGGAAGAGGAAGTTACGAAGGTTCTAGAAGAGGATCTTCTAGAAAATGAGTTGGCATTCGCATGGTTGGCATCCTACTGACTTCTCAGATTTAGTGGGATCATCCTCATCCCTTTAACCATCTCTCCTTCTCCTATATAATGAAGGGTTTCTCAAGGAAGAGGTTAAGCAAGATTGAATAAAGAATTCATGAAAGAATAGACTCAGAATTGAATTGATGCTTGAGGCCTCCATTTGTCCATCAAGCCCTAGTGGATCTTCTTTATGCAAGTTTGGAGCAAGCGTGTGTGTTGGAACAAAGGACCACCGAAAGGAAGCTTATGGCATCAAGGCGATCTAGTTGTATCTTCTACTTTCATATTAATATAATACAATGATATGTCCCTTTCCCATAAAATCAATCTTATTTTATTGCATAATTCCTTGATCATATGCATAGGTAGTCATTGAATATACTTTACTATCTTCACTTTGGTTGGTTTGTGTTGTCTTGGATCTGATCTCGCAAGACCACCAGAGTGAAGTAGGAACAACAAAGACCTAAGGAATCGATATAAAGGTATGTCACTCGTTCCTCCTTTGGTAGTAAATTCAATGATAGTTTCTTAGGGAAAGCATCATGTCCTATCCTGTTTTGTTCTAGATCCAGGTGGATCTAGGGAGATCTGTTAGTGTTCGCATATACCAATTTATCCTATAACACTGACAACCT
>JZKD02S1665337.1:110175-121492 GCA_000966675.3 Picea glauca | reverse complement strand
GAAAAATTATAAAGAATCACAAGTAATCACTTACCGTCTTAAGGCCTGATAGACGAATTAAGTCTTAGTGGGCATTAATCATCATCATCATATATATATATATATATATTTAATTTTAACTTTCAACCTAAATAAATTAAATTATATGATCAATAAAAATTAATATTATAAAATTTTTAAAATTATTTAATTATTTTCTAAAATAAAATTAATAATTATATTTTATAAAACATTAAACAACATCTAAATTGCATACAGCTTATAATGAGTCCACTCACCTTTAACCATGAGCAGATGGCTATATTCGCTCCATGATGGAGACTAATAACTAAAAATAAGATTTAAGTAGAAAATTTTATAAACATTGACCACATGTTATTCAATAGTTAGAGCTCTAATTTCCAAGAAGACGTTTTAACTAGAAATAATATTTAAGTAGAAAATTTTATAAACATTGACCACATGTTATTCAATAGTTAGAGCTCTAATTTCCAAGAAGACGTTTTATGTTATAAGTTTATTTTAAAATTGATGAAAAATATGTTCCGATCAAAAGTTTGGCTTAATTTTGTTTCACAAATTATATGGTAAATTCGAATCTTATAAGAAAAGTATTGTTTAGATTAAGCATAATAATATGTTTAATAAATATACTCTAGATGGGATGACATGTAGCCCAGGGGAGGCCATACAACCCCATGCAATCCATGCCATAAATATGGTCGGTCGTCACCCCAAGGCTCATTCTCGGATGGAGGACAACCATAAACACACACAGGGGATGGGAGGACAACTCCCCCATGTAGGGTTAATGGCACCCTCACTGAGTAATGGAAAAGGGATGACGACATGTATATAAGGAGGTTGTCCGGTCTTATCAGCCCCTCGGATAATACTCCATCTTGGCCATGATATTCACCATTTTGTTTCTTCGCTCTGCTCTATGATCCGACTCTAGGCCTCTCAAATTTCTCTAGCCTCATTTTCAAATTTCTCTGGCCTCTAGGCTCTTTCATGCCACGTAAGAGAGGGAAAACAAGGAGGGGAATCTCTTGGTAATGTTATGTTGCAAGGCATAGATGGTTGTATGAATTGGAGAGAGCTTCATTGATAGCTTGGACGCAGCAAATCAACAAGCCGACTATGCCTCCAATGGCCTTTGTAGAGAAGGAAATCCCAGAGGAACCAATTCAGATTCCTCCAAAATCCCTCCTCTACACGGTCCCAAATTCCCAATATAGACACAACACCAAAATTGCATCAATGGATACAAAGACAGCCATGGAAGAAGCCACTCTCATAATCCAGGAGGACATCCCCACAACAAAATTCCCAGTCGAGATCCCACTGTTCATCCCAGAAGCGAAATGTGACCAGAATCCACCCAGTCTCTTCAGTTCGAAGCAATTGGAGCTCATATTTGAGATGAGGGGCTATATGATGGAGCATCTCCACCAGCACACCCTGACCCCTTATTAGTAGCATAATTGACATGTTGTTCGATGCCTTCTCTAACGTTCCAGTCAAAAAGTGGTGCCTAACCTGTGCGCAACCCTTTTCACTCATACCCAACGATGACACTCCTCATGGAGGCTATCTAGATGGCAAGTTCCACTCTTCTAACAAACCTTCTAATGTTTAAATTTTCCCATCCCTTTGTGCCTCACTTGCATGAAAATGGGGTTTTTTTCTTGTCTTCCTGCTCAGGTTTTATGTTTAGTTTGAATTATCAATTTTTTAATGTATGTCCAGAAAAAATGGTCAATACCATTAGTTGCCACTTGCTTTGGTTTCCAACTATATGGAGGAGCAAGTGGCGATTGATATTTTTTGGCCATAAGTATAAAAGTTTGCCACCTGTTTCGATTTCCACTAGTTTGGCAGAACAAGTGGCAAGCCTGTGACACATTACATTTTTGTACAATGACAACAGATTAATCAAGAAATACAACTTTTTATTTACAAAAAAAAAATATGTTTAATAAATATTAGTTATAATGTTGATATTAAGTATCTAGGTGTTTCGTTCTTTAACCCTTTTTCATATATATTTTTTTTGTAAATAAAACAGATTATATATATTACCTTAAAATCTTCAAATCAGTACATAGTTCGCCACCTGTTCTACCACATCAGGGAAACCAGAACAGGTGGATTGCACAAAATCTTATAAAAAAGACTGTAAGGCGTAACATGACAGATACCTTGTTTAAAAAATTATGATGTATCTAATGTCAAGCATCGGAGACTGTATTTCCAACTAGCCAACAAAACATGGCTACTACCATGCACTGGATAAATTTAACAAAAGTAAAAAAGGTTGAACCTAGTTCCTGATATGCCATGGTAGAGTGAGGTTATAAGTGTGGTGAACCCGGGCATCCATTTATGTTGAAGGTGATGAAAAACCATTTTATGCATGTTGCACAACATCTTTTTTTTGGTGCATATGCAAGAGAATCGAATAGGAGGTCCATGCATCGGTTGAGGGTTCTTTGGTTATGCAATTACTCCTCCAGGTTCTGCCTCATGTTGAAGATTATATGGAGTTGGTCCTACGAAATACAATGTGGATTGAGGAAAGGTTTCTCAATTTTCCCATGCATATCCGCATGAATAGTTGTATCTGCATCCAATGTTGTTGGTGGAATTTCGTCCATGGCCATTCTAGGGGTGGAATTTTGAGCTATCTATTCTGCCAACCAACCAGGGGGGGTTTCTTCTTCAACCACACAACTTCCCTGCTCCAAAGTCTTGGTTTGGGGGCTGGCATTGATATCAAGATCTGGCATGGCTTCCATAGGCTATAACTCGAGTGGAGAAATTTCGTCCTCCTCCAGGAAGCTGCCAAGGTCAGGCATGGTGTCCGTGAGGGGTGGGGGTGAGTGTAGAGAATTAGGGAAAGGAAAATCAAGAAAATTATTATCAATGTTGTGGGTTGTGATTGAAGTATTTAAGGGGTCAGGGAGGTTGCACCTAGCTATGAAGATATAATATTGTGGCCCTCTTTTGGGCTTACCACGTTCCCTATGCATGTTGGTTGAGATCAGTTTTAGAGGAAAACTAGCTAGAGGAACTACATTGGTGTTATGAAATATGGATAGCTATGGGAGAATAAAATTGAAAAATGTCCAAAACACAAAGTTTGGGAGAGCCAGATCGATCTAGTTTTCAAGAAAAAAAGGAGAGACAACGGGAGATGAAGAACAACAAAGTGCCCAAGGACTCCTACCTTCATAGAGGCCAGTGAAAAGACTGTGAGGATCACCATGAAATTCGAGGTGAAATAATCTTGATTCCTCGTACCTTCTTTTTTACTCCAGTGTTGGTTCACAAGGGGAGCCATTAAGTTCTTGAAGGGGTGGCAGTGCACTACCATAACTGCAATGTGAGATCCAATCATGTGAGTGGTTTAGTTGTATGACTAGTGGTTGTGGGTAATAACTCCTCGTAATGCATGCATGTGATCCAAAATATATTTGCAGAAAAAAATAAATATAGATTATTATCAAAAGATTCTTAAAATAGAATAACAAATATAGAGTAAAACTAGTTTCTATTCAATAAGGAAATAAGTTGAAACTGTAAAATGCAGTGGAAACAAGCTTGCTAGAATGGTGGCGGATTATCTTTGAGAAGAGATGTGACAGTTGTGACCATTCGCAAGAACATCATTACAATGAGGACCTAAAGGAATTTTTACAATAAATAGGAATTTCAAAAACCCTAGACATCCAAAAAACCTAACCCTAGGAGATGAAGCGCCAAAAGTCATGTGGGCCCCGTTTGGGTAAGTTAGTACAACAACTTCTCAGGGTCATAACTTTTGCATACGATCTTTGTTTTAGGCACACGATAGCCCACTAGAAAGGTCTATCTGAGGACTATACATTTTGTTGATATCTATCAAAGGTCAATCTAAATGTGACGAGCCCTAAAAAATGTTGTTTACGGCCTCAAAACAGCCCCACAAGTCAGGGAGCCAAAAACTAGGGAAAAAACTGTTAAACTGGAAAACTTTCAAAATGAGCTAGTTGGAAGAGGTGGGAGGCCACAAAAATACATCTAGATAAATAATCCCCCCTTAATAATAAATTTTCTCCATTGCATTGAGTTCCCCCATCAGATGAGGAGATTTTTGTTGAATTCGTCCCCGAGTGAGCCATTTTCCTTGGTGCAAGAGCTTCCCTACTTTGACAACTTGATAAAGTTGGATCCTTTGTTGGAGGGTGCCCTTGATCTGTTTGTCCACAATCTGATCACTGGATTCCTGTTGTATGAATCTAGGATTGAGCTCTGTTGGTGTAATTAGTTATGCTATCTCTGAGGTGTCCAATAATGGTGGGAAATGTGGTCGAAGGATATCAACGTTGAACATTGGGTGAAAGCCAAGGAAAGGAGGAATGTTGAGCTCAAAATAATTATCACCCACAACCTTGGTGATGGTGTATGACCCATAACAGAGTGGGTGAATCTTCTGATGGGGTCTTGTAAGGTGATCTTTCTGGAAGCGCAACCAAACTTTGTCRCCCACGTGGAACTTATGTGGTACCCTGTGTCTATAATGGCATTGTTTGTACTTGTCATTGGACTTATATAGGATATATTGAACCTGTTGGTGATGTGTTGGATCAACTCAATAAAMCGGGTGGCTTTTTCAACTTCAGTTGGAGCAGGATATGAGTCGGTCGAGGTGACCGCAAGGGGTAGTGCAACATCTATGGGACCCAATTGTTGGAATCCCAACCCCACCTAAAAGGGGTTGTGGTTGATTGAGCTATGAAGGGATTGATTGTCGCTATGTTGAACATAGAGGAGACTCTCATCCCATGTGCGAGGGTGCTTGCAATTATACATGCATAGTATATGCATGATCATTTGATTTATGACCTCATTTTGGCCATCTATATCAGGGTGGAAGGTCGTGGATTTGGTGAGATTGGTGTCCAGCAGTGACCAAAGGCTTGACCAAAATATGATGAGAAATCAATTGTCTTGATTTGAGACAATGGATTTTGGGATTCCAAAATGTACCTAGAATCGTTCAAAGAAGTGCTTGGCAGTGGCCTCTATTGTGATTCTCTTCTTGCACACGGCCAAAATTACCATCTTAAAAAGGCGATCCACAACAAAAAAAACACAGTCATTTCCTCGCTTTGCAGAAAGGAGGCCCGACATGTAGTCCATTGAGATGGATTCCCATGGCCTGTCAAGCGTATGAAGAGGGGTTTACAAACCCTCTTTCTTAGTGTTCGGTTCGGAAATCATGCAGGAAGTGCAGGACCTGATATAGTTTTTGAACTCCTGTCGAAGTTTCGACCAGTAGAAATGTTTCTGCAACATTACCATTGTCTTTTCTATGACGAAGTGTCCTGCCATCTGACTATAGTGGGATTCCTAGATCATATTTTCTTTCTCTCTTGATGGAATGCAGTTATGGCCTAGACAACACAACAACCCATCTTGAAGATCGAAATTAGCGACAACTGCGTTTGCACCCAACATTTTCTAGGTGGTGGCGAAGTACGTGTCTATCTCATAGAGTTGGAATGAAGATATGGCCCAAACGACACAACAACTCGTCCTAAAGATGGAAATTAGTGACAATTGCATTTGTGCCCAACATTTTCTAGGTGGTGGTGAAGTCCGTGTTTGTCTCATAGAGTTGGGGCGATCCAGAGATCTCATGGCTGAAAGAGTCTAGCACTATGGTGAGTGTCACGATTGGCAGTCTGTTGAGGAATTCAGCGATGCGATTGGTGCTTCCTGTTTTATACTTTATGTTGAGGTGGAATTACTGCAAGTACATGGACCACTTATGATGGCACGCATTCTGCAATTTTCCTTGTGTGTGCATGAACTGCAGTGGATTATGACTAGTGTGGATGATTGTCTCCTTCCCAAGAATATAATGTCTCCACTGGTGGTAGGCTTGCACAATGGAGTACATTTCTTTGTCATAAGTAGGGTACTTATGGATAGCATATAATAGTGTCTCACTATGATAGACCACAGGGTGGCTATGTTGAGTGAGAACGACACCCACATCATAGTTTGAATCATTTGTCTTGATATCAAAAGGCTACTACAGGTTCGGTAATGAAAGTACGAGGGATGAGCACAAGTGTTGCTTCAAATCATCGAATTCTTGTTGTTGGGACTGGCCACACATAAATTTGTCCTTACCACCACCCCTAGTTACTTGGTTGAGGGCCCATGCAATATGGGAGAATCCCAACATGAACCTGCAGTAGAAATTGGAAAGGCCCAAGAAGATCTGAAGCTCAGTGTGTGTGGTTGGGGATGGCCAGTCACGGATGACTTGGATTTTGGCTGGATCCACATGTACTCCATGTTTATCAATGATGTAGCCCAGGTAATGAACCATTTCCATGCCAAAGGAACATTTTTCCAAATTGGTGTAGAGTTGGTGCTTTCGCAGGGTGTACAAAACCTATTGAATATGATGCAAGTGTTCTACCCAAGTCTTGTTGTAAATGAGGATGTCATTGAGATACACCACTACAAAGTTATTGGTGAATAGTCGCATGATATCGTCCATCATCCTCATGAAAGTGGCTGGAGAATTTTTCAAACCAAAGGGCATGACCAACCATTCAAAAATACCTTCCTTTGAGTTAAAGGAGGTATTCCATATATTTTTTTGTTCAATCGGGACCTGGTGGTAGTGAAACTTTAGATCAATCTTATAGAAGTATTTGGTCCCCGTGTGTTGATCAAGGAGGTCGTCAATTCAGGGAATCTGGTATCTGTTTCTGACTGTGTAACGTCCCCAGCTACCAACAAGTCAGGAAACGTCACTACATGACGTCTCTCTTAGCTCTGATACCATTTTTTAATGTCCCCAACCACCAACAAGTCCAGAAACGTCACTACAGGACGTCTCTCTTAGCTCTGATACCATTTTTTAAATTTATGTGCATGCATATCTAACGCAATTAACAGTTACAACATTATGTTCATGCTACTTATTCATGTGGAAATAAAATTAAAACATTATGACACTATATGCACACAACGACATATTCTAACCATACACAGATTAAAGGGGAATTAATAGTAAGCCTACACATACAACATATATGATATACCTAGGTGTTAAAATGTGTACAATTACACCACATACAATCAATAGATATTTTTTAGTTATCTTTCAATATATGACCACCAACTACGTCCAAACTTTCCACAAACCTCCGAGCCTTAGATACCACTTCTCATCACACTCATCAGTGGGTCAACCCCGAGCTGGGACTAAACTTCACCCATGGAAAAGGAATCCTAGACCTAGGCTGAGACTATGGGAAATGAACTGTGCAACTGGAAGGATTCTCTCCAAGGATACTACTTACACCCACTTCTCACAGACTCTCATTCCCCATATGCCTGTCCCACACAAAGAATATGCACCTTCACTATTCCATAGTCCATCCGCTGCTCCACTTCCCTTATAGGGCTTCAACAACAGGTCAGATCAAGAATTCTCAGAGTTCTGTAGATGGTACTGGACTCCCTCCAGGAGAAATCACTTTCCAACAAACTCTCTCACCTGAAGAGAGTTTCTCACAGGCCTGAAAAACTGCTTCTTCAACCATGGTCCTGACAACCCGCCTCTTCAAATAACGACCACCAAAATCGGGTAAGGAAAGGTGATGACTAAACAATTTACAGAGGTTCACAAAGGCGGAAATGACTCTGTTTGCATACTTATTCAGTGTGTGCATGAACTGAACAAGGAATGGCCAACATGTTGAGGCCAGACTCATGGAAAACTAAATTGCCAGACTGGTCAGAGTGTTGATAGCGAGAAAGGAAATTGGTGAGAATGATGAGCTTGCGGAATCATGAGAGAGCTTCCTTGGTTCGAGAGAACTCCTCAAAAAGGTGGCCATAATGGCTCATGAGCCTGAACAAAGGTGTAACTTCCCACATAAATATGCATGCATCCTGGGTGACACTTGGCTCTCTAGGATCACACTCCTATCCACTTGGAGTTTGTTCCTCACCTCAAAAAAATTTAGGATAATTGGGTTTATTTTCCCAACTTCAGTACTTTTCAGGAATACATTATAATATTCCCTTGGTTTTATCCCTCAATCTTATACCCAGTGGAGATTAGTCCCCCATAACTCTTTCTTCGTGGTCGGTCTACACACAATGATTTATTTTATTAATAATCTACATAATTCCATATACAAAAGCAGTTAGGCCCACTAACCTTAGCATCTAGGCTCTTCGTCTTAATAAAAACATAAGCCTTCCATCTTATAATTACTTGGCTTAGCATACTACAAACATCATTTAAATTTCATAGGGGCTTGGCCTTGGGATATTACAATCCCCTCCCCTTATTTTTTCACTATCCTTAGTGCAACTCATTTACATAATATCAACAAGATTTTCAAAATCTTCAAAAAGATGTGGGTACTCTGCCTGCATATCATCTTCATGCTCCCATGTTCTGTCCTCGGGACCATACCAGGTCCACCAAACTTTTACTAGCCCTATGGGTCAATTTTGGAGGTTCTTGATTTTCCAATCTAGCATACGCACCAGATGCACCTAAAAAGTTCTTTCTTTCTCCACCTGAATCAAACTCCAATGAATAACTTAATTAGCATCAGGTACATACTTCTTAAGAAATGAAACATGAAATACATTATCCATAGACATGCATGCATGAAATGCAAGCCTATATGATATTGGACCAATCCTCTCTAGGATTTCAAACGACCCACAATACTGAGCCATCAACTTTGAACAATTTCCCAACTTCAGGAAACTTTTGTTGGCCTTCCCTCTCAGGAATACATGATCCCCTAGTTTAAATTCCCTGTGAATTATGTTCTTATCAACATAACTTTTCTTCCTGTCTTAGGAAGCCTTCAAATTCTTCTTAATCCTTACCTGATGGTATCCTGACCTGAGATCTATCTTGGAAAATATCTTTGCATCCTTCAATTGATCAAAGAGATCATCAATCCTTGGCAGAGGATACTTGCTCTTTATAGTTACTTTGTTCAATTGTCTGAAGTCGATGCACAATCTCAATGTCCCCTCTTTCTTCTTCACAAACAATATGGGGGCACCTCAAGGTGACACACTTGGGCATATATAACCCTTCTTCAGAATCTCTTCAAGATACATTTGCAATTCCTTTAGCTCTGGTGTACTCATTCTGTAAGGAGTCTTTGGTATTGGAGCTGCTCCAGACATCAAATTAATAGAGAAATCAATATCTCTCTTTGGAGGTGTTAGCACTTGGTAAATTTCCTAGAGGTTGACAATAGAAGAAATCTACTAAGGTAACTTTATCCAACAACTTTTGAAGCTGGGATCTAGCCCTTCCAACTTCAGAGAGGGATCTCTCTATATGATTTAGTTATGTGTCCAATTTTAAATATTAGGCTAGGTAAAGAAATAGGTCGGTTTTGTTGTCAAAGTATTTTTTTGAATTGGTTGAGACAGTCTACACATCCATTGGGCTATGGGATCTGTTCACACAGATAGAGACCAAATAACAGTTTATAAGAAGTCTTTTCACAGGGAGAGATAATGAAACTATTGGATTCTTTGGGAATAAGTGATGGATTAGCAGAAAATGTGAGATTATCAATCACAGTAAAGAAGCATTTAAGAATTTCTTCACCACAACATCAGAAGACAAACATTTAGATTTTTTAAAAGTTATAAAATAGGGTATGCACAGATAAATCCTGTAACTTTAACTCCTTTTAAAAGATCAAACAGACAACACAATGATAACAAAGGCATATACACATTCAACGACAAGGGAAAAACTTCACCAATAGCTAACATACAGGAATCTTGAGAAACGTTTCTTTATATTTTTGGAAAATCTCTGATAGAAGTTACAGTGCTCCTAACCTTCCTGGGTGTGAAATCAACAACCCTTACATTAAAAATCATCTCTAAATAAATATGGGAGATCCCCCAACAAGTTTCGAGAGTCGGTTGTAACCGCCTCGGCCAAAAATAGCCACCACTCCCACAAAATTTGGAATTGTCTGCCATGAAAGACGGACCGGTTTTCTGCGAAAAAGGGGTCCGAACAGACCTATGTTTCTCTTCAACGATGATAGATGGGGAAAAAATGAAGTATTTTATTGTATATGGTTATTTCATGGACAAAAACCTCCTTCTGTTTCGCCAAATTCATCCCCAGCTGACCGTAGCAGCTCCCGCAAAATCAGGACTGTAACGGAAAAGAGAAAATATGGAAAAAAGGGCCTCGAAGATGGCTTTGATTCTCCCTGCTCGTGGAACCTATGGAAAAAATGAGAGAGGTTTCTGTTCTTCATCCCGTTACTGAAAAAAACCTTTCTCGGTTTCTTAAAATTCATTTTCATTTTCCCAAAAACGGCCTCGGACGAAGACATGTTGAACAGGTGAAAATAGACAAAAAATTGAAAACGCGGTTTTTTTCGTGATTGGTGGTCTTCTGGACCCCCCCTGAGGTGGTAAGCGGCTTTTTTTTTCTTTGGGGACGGGGGGGGGCTCCACTGGTATCGCGCGGTGCCCGGGGCTCAGCGTTGGTTTTAGTAAACTACCTCATTCTGGACCACCCCTCTCTGGACCCCCCTCTCATTAAGTTTTGGATGGTGAGGGGGGGTCCGGAATTTTTTACAACCGTTTGATTTGGTTTATGATTTCATGTGGGCATTGATGTGAGTGGGAGTTGGGGGTGGGTAGACTTAGGATAGTGTAGGCTTGTATGTTTTTAATTTTTAGTTTTTTATTATATGTTTTGTTACTTGTTTTTTTTATGTTTTGTTTTTTGTTTTATTTCTTTTTTAAATTTGTTTTGTTATGTTTTGTTTACGTTTGGTTTTGTTTTAATATAGTTTGTTTATTATATTATATGTTTTGGTTTTTATATTTTGTATTTTATATTTTATGTTTTATATTATATTTTAATTGTTTTATATTATATTATTTGTTTGTTTAAGTTTTATTTTGTTGTATTTAATCTAAAAACTAACCTAGCTATTAAACTAATCTTAACTATTAATTATTCAATTGATTAATTAATTAATAATTAACTAGTTTAGCCTAGTTTAAGTATACTAATTTTATTGTTAACCCTTATTTAATCTATTATTCTTTTTACCCTAAGCTTGGTTTATGCATGGATGGGTGAAATTGGCGAAGGGGTGAAGGAATGAAGGGTGAGGGACTGACAGGTGCGGCATGGATGAAGGATGTAGCACGCCAGCGGAGGAGGCCTAATGCACTGGATGGATGACACGTTGGGATAGGGCCTTCTAGAAAAATC
>JZKD02S1665337.1:98646-110125 GCA_000966675.3 Picea glauca | reverse complement strand
ACTGCTTCCCTTGAAAATAATTTGCAGAGATGAAATATTATTTGCAAACCTATACACCCAGAGTGAAAAATTTCCAGTCAACAGATGATCCTATGAATTATAGGGTTATAACAGGAGGTATTCCTGGCACCTCCTTGAACACATCCTCAAAATATTCCAAGATTGCATGGTCCTCCAGATTTGGCACCTTATCCTTATATGCTTCCTCCATATGGGATGCAAATATTTGACATCCCTTCTTGTAACACCTCTTTAGCTGCATTGTTGATATTTCCCGGACAGTAACTTCCCTGGGAATTCCTTGGATTGTTTTTTGATTTCCTTCCTCATCCAATCAAGTGAATGCCTTGTTATGGTAGTCTAATATGGCATGGTTTTGGTCCAACCAATCCATAAAAATTAGTCAATCATATGATCCCAATGACAACATGTTCAAATCTAGCTTGGTACACAGTCCATCCATGCCCATTGGACATGATTTAACCAACTCAACAACTTTCCTCTTGCCTCCTATAACCAATTGTACCAACCAATATTTCCCATGCTTGCTTCTTGGCAAAAGAAATATGTCCACTACCGTAGGGTCTATATAGTTATGACTAGCCCCCGAATAAATTAAAATAATAAAGGAATGGTTATTGATCATAACTTCAACTTCAACCATGTGTGATTGAAACTCAACTTGCTTGTTTTCCAGGGCTGCATAGATCCTTGGTACTCTTCTTCCCATGTCCTCCATTGTTTATTCTTGTTGTACATTGTGGACAACTCTTACCTTGTCAATTTTTTGAGGACAATATCTATACTTGTGATCTCCTTTACATCCCCAACATTGAATGGGTTCCTGTCTTGACCTTTTCCCTCCCACCTCAACCATTCTATGCTCTCTAAAAGATGGTTGTCCTTGAGGACTATTTCTAAAAAATGGATTTTTGTTTCCCTTTTGCCTCTGTTATTTCTTGAACTTATTCTGGTCCTCCCAATCCTTCTGGAAAGTAGACTTTCCTATTTTATTCTCATGTAATCATTTTTCTCTCCTTATAGTTTCTTCCAGATTCTTGGGATCATTATATTTCATTTTATCACTGACAAAAGATGGCATCCCACTCAAGTACCTATGAATCTTCATTGTCTCATCCTTGATGAAGGAGACATACTTCAATAGCTCTAAGAATCTCCTTTCATATTCATCAATAGCTATGATGCCCAATTTAAGTTCAAAGAAATATTTCATCTTTCTTTCATAATACCTGTTGGTCAGGTATTTCTTCTCAAAATGCCTCTTGAAATCCTTCCAAGTCACATTTTTCTTTCAAAGTTTTTTTACTTGCACAAGTTGATCCCACCACATGGATGCTTTTCCTTTAAGTTGGCATATGGAAATTATTCCCTCTGCATAAGAATAATAGTTATGCAATTGGAAGTACTTCATAATTCCTAGCAGCCATGTCTCTACATCTTCATCGTTCCTGTGCTCACCATCAAATCTAGGAGGTTTGATTTTGTTCATTTCCCCTCGTAACTCATCCACTCCAGACCTCTTATGCTTCCTAATAGAGGATGGACTTGATTTGTTTTGTGCTCTCTTATTGGAATGCATCGGGGAGTGTTGGTGATGTCTGCTATCACTTTTTGTTCTTTTGTGACTCCCTTATTTTCTTGAGACACTTTCCTTATCCAATTTATTTTATGTTCTTTCCAGGATCTACATCAACTATATGTTGAATTCTCCCAGTTACTCCCTCGATTTCATGAGCTTTTTGTTATCTACTCGGTGAGTCTAGACATCTTTCCGCAAGTTTTCAATGCTTTTCATCATGTTTCCTTCTTTATTTATATCTTCTCCATGCCCATTGGAGTTAGATCCTTCAACTCCTAAATGGACATCCATTCCTCTAACTTCATTTTCCAAAGTATAAGCACCCTGTGCCTTCCCTGTTTCTCTGCACTATGCGGTAATTCGGTTAGGTTCTGACAATCGTTAACTTTTCAAAATGTGCAGTCAACCGAGTTTTCAGGCTATCAAACTTTAATAATTTTCCATAATAAACCAATATGATTCAACAAAAACAATATCATATTCCATTTTCTACAAATCTTGGTCGGTCAAGAACCCCTCGGGCTTTAATCTCTAAGCCCAGTTTTGTTCTGCAATAAACATTTTGGGCGCTATCCCCTTTTCTTCAGCCCTTGGTTTGCATGTGATCATGCCTATGAACCAGTTCTTATGATCTGGGCACTTATCCAGAGCTTTGAAACTTCAGGCTCCGGGCTTCGTAGGATTTCCCCTTTTTTGTGTGTCTCAACATCACAGAAAAATGAATTGTAGAACGCGTGAAGAACAACAGATCTATGGTCCACCTTCCTTGCACAGATCTATGGTGGATAAGAACTTTGAGGCTCCGGGACTTTGTAGGATTTCACCTTTGCACATCCCAAAACTCTTGAACCATGATTTTATTCATACTTCCACATCACCCCGGTGACGTCATCGCGTCACTTTACTTCGGTGTTACAAAAATTTGGGGGTTTCTTCCTTCCATTCAATCATGATCCATTTCTTCTAGAGTGTCAAGCCTTCGGACTTCATGATCTGGCGCCACGCGTCCACTAGGGCCCATGGTTCCCATGCTTGAACTAATAAATACTGAAAACATCACATCAAACTTTATACCTTTCAAATTGTGGAGACATGGGTTGGCGGTTTTGGAGTAATATGTCGATCGTCCCAATATTTTCCCCACGCTGACATGTACCCCTTCCGGGAAACTGTGGTTTGGATTGTGGGACCTCCTTGTGTACAATGTCTCCCGGCCTTCGATATTGATAGATCATGATCAGTGTTAATGCGGGCCCAATCCAGCGAACTTCTATGCCAAGTTTAATTACCTTGTGTCGCCTCTAGGACCGCCACGTGGAAAGACACATGAAGCCAACATGTGGTCCAATCAGGCAGGTGACATATGTCACATTCTAAATGCATTTCTATCGTACAAAGGTTCTTAACTCACTAACACATGGAACACATCCCATGTGTCCACGTCATCCCTGGTGATGTCAACATGCCACATCACTTTGGGAATTCATAATTTGGGAGATTTCATCTTAGCATACCTCGTTTCTCCTAAACGTCAAAATCTTGAACTTTATTACCTTCCACTCTTGGCTTATTCCTATGGTTTTGATATTTCCTTGGTCAAATCCAACGATAAACACTCCCCCCCCCTCGGATCTACAGTGTATAATCTCTTCAGGACTTTGGAACTTCGAGATTCGACCCTTTCTGTTCTACCACACATAAACTTCACCGAATTCACGAAGTCTGAAGTACTTATGGGTTAATACTCATGCACCTTTCTCTAGATCTGACAGTCGTGACTTAATATTTGCTTGATCTGAGGACTTATCTTTCTCTCACCCAAATCTAATGGCCCAACACCACGAATGTTGTGATTTATTTCTCTGTAGACATTTCTTAAACTTGTTACACCTCCTGTGTTTCTAAACACAGTCCATGTATTCTTTCAATGCCCTTCTCTCACTCTGTACCTTAAAATTATCTATATTTTCTTCATCGAATTTCTTGTTCATGGCCCATTTAGGTTCTAGGTAAAAACCATGGGCTCTGAACTTGGGTTTTGTCTATTTCGACAACAATTCTTTTCCGAAACTTTTTCTTCAGCTTCCATTAACATGGCCCATCCAGGCTCAGTGTTGAAACCATGGCTCTAATACAATTTTGTAACATCCCCAGCCACCAACAGGCCAGGAAACGTCACTACAGGATGTCTCTCTTATATTTTATACCATTTTGTAAATTTATATGCATGCATATCTAACGTAATTAACAGTTACAACATTTTTTTCATGTTACTTATTCATGCGAAAATAACATTAAAACATTATGACATTATATGCATACAAAAGACATATTCTAACCATACTTAATGTGGAATTAACTGTAAGCCTACACATACAACATATATGATATATCTAGGCATTACTCATCAATTTATAAAATATGTACAATTACACCACATACAATCAACAAAGATTTGGTAGTTATCTTTCAATAGATGACCACCAAATACGTGTATACCTTCCATGAACCTCCCAGCCTTAGACCTCACTACTCATCACTCTCAGCAGTGGGTCACCCTTGAGTTGGGACTAAACTCCACCCAGGGAAAAGGAATCCTAGACCTAGGCTAAGGCTACGGGAACTGCATTGTGCAACTAGAAGGATTCTCTTGAAGGAGCCTACTTAGCCCACTACTCATGGAATCACATTCCTCACATGACTCTCCCACCCCAGGAATATGCACCTTCACTATTCTAGAGTCTATCTACTTCTCCACTTCCCTTCCAGGGCTTCACCAACAGGCTGGATCAGGAATTCTCAGAGTTTTGTAGTTGGTACTGGACTCCCTCCAAGAGAAATCACTTCCCAGCAAACTCTCTCACCTGGAAATAGTTTCTCATAGGCATGACAACTTTCTTCTTCAACCACGGGCCTGACAACCCACCTCTTTAATCCACAACCACCAAAATAGGGTAAGGAAAGGGGATGACTCAACAATTTACAGAGGTTCACAAAGGTAGAAATGACTCTGGCTACATACTTGTTCAGTGTGTGTGTGAACTGCATAAGGGATGGTCGGCATGTTGAGGCTGAACTAATGGAAAAATAAATGGCCAGACTGGTCAGAGTGTTGATAGAAAGAAAGGAAAATGGTGAGAATGGTCATCTTGTAGAATTGTGAGAGAGCTTCCCTGGTTCGAGCGAACTCCTCAGGAAGGTGGCCAGAATGGTTCATGAGCCCCAAAAAAGGTAACTTCCCACATAAATCTGCATGTGTCCTAGGTGACACTTGGATCTTCAGGAGCACGCTCCTATCCACTTGGAGTTTGTTCCTCTCCTCAAAGGAACTTAGGATAACTAGGTTTATTTTCTCAACTTTAGTACTTTTCAAGAATACATTATAATATTCCCTTTGGTTAATCCCTCAAGCTTATCCCCTCTTTCCTATCCTCTTAGCCCCATTTCTTTCCATACCCAGTGGAGCTTAGTCCCCCATAAATATTTCTTCATGGTCAGTGTACACGCAACGATGTATTTTATTAATAATCTGCATAATTACATATACAAAAATAATCAGGCCCACTGACCTTAGCATCTAGGCTCTTTGGCCTAATAAACACAAAGCCTACAATATTATAACTACTTGGCTCACTAGCCTACAAACATCATTATATTTCATAGGGGCTTGACCTTGGGGAATTACAGACTGTGATTTTATTCAGAGCCCGGTAATCAGTGCAGAGTCACCAGGTTCCATATTTCTTTTGTACCATCACGATTGGGCTCCCGCAAGGTGATGAGCTGGGACGAATGTAACCCTTGTGGAGCAGTTCTTGGATCTTCCACTTGATATCCTCATTTTCTAATATAGAGCAGTGGTATATTGGCCCATTGGGAAGCGATGCGTTGGGGATCAAATCGATGGGTTGCTTGACCTGACAATGCAGAGGTACTTCAGTAGGTGAGGAGAAGATATATGAGTATTCTTCCACGACTTTATCCACTTTATTCTACTGTGTGGAGAGGTTTCCTATGGAGACCATGGATGTGGCCACAATATTTTTCTCATTCTGAGAGTGAATCATGAAGAAGACAAACTTCCCTGTCTAACAGATGACCTTTCTGCATTGCTTGTAGAGATCAAGGAAATAGAACTGGGTGGGATTGCCTCGGGTATCCTATACAATTTCTTGTTCAAAGTAATAATAACACAGTGAGGCATAGACTCATATACATTATGGAGTTTCCATAAATATAGTTGGCCCAAAATAACATTACAAACTTTGAGAGGGGAAACATCACACAATACCTCATCTTTGAATGGCTTGATGTTGTATGACAGGAAAAATTGTTCGCTGACATGGATGTCGCTTCCTTGTTGGAGCCATCTCATGGTGTAGGGTTGCAGGTACGACATTGTTGGTAGGAAGAGTCGCTTGACAACCTTTGCTGAGATTAGGTTCTTCTGGATATCGTTGTCAATGATGAAGTGTAGCAGGATACCCTTCAGCCACATCTGTGAATGAAAAAGGTGCTCACCTTCCTCTGGCTCATCTGGTTCACCGGGCTGGAGATTGGTTATAGAAATGATAGCACTGGGTTCTGCATCTATGTTATGTCTCCCCCTTTGTTGTTTTGACTTAGAGTCGAAACCTGCATCTAATTCATAGGATTTCACCTCAGCCACCAATGACTTCTTTGAGTGACAATCAACAATGTTATGCTAGGGGCTCTTATGGAAGTCATACCACTTCTCAGTATCTTTCTTTGTCTTTCCAATGTCCTTCTTTAATTGTAGCTTGGATTGGTTTTCCTTAGGCTATTTGTATTTTCTATGTCCTTTGTTCTATGGGTTGGGGATTCCCTTTCCTATCTTTTTCTGTGAGGGATTCCTAGGCCCAAATTGTCGCGTATTTTGTTTGAGATTCTACTCGATTTTGACAACATATCGGTAGGCTAGGCAAAACGATGACATGTCCAGAAACTTCGTTTCAGCCTGGATGTATCTATGCATACCATCGCGATATTTGAGCACCATATGTCACTCAGAATCTTTGATACCCAGCTTAGTGCGCAAGGTATGGAAGATATTTGTGAACTCGGGCACCGCTTGGTCTCTTTCCTGCCGCAACGTGGTCCATTTTGTGTACAGGTCGTCATAACTTCCAACAAGGTAGTATTTTATCTTAATAACATCCTTGAAGGACTCCTAGGTGACTACGACTATAAATATTGAGGGTTCCTCTGTTTCCTTTTTCTCATAGAAAGTTTCCCACCAATCTTTGACATGGGGGATGACTTTGAGGAGCACAATAGGAATATTTTCTTTATTCGAGAAGTTATGGACAAAGAAATACCCTTCTAGTAGATTCAACCATTTGTCTACTGCATCTTCGTCTATCTGACCTTCAAATATAGGAATATCAAAGATAATATGTACCTTGAAGGGAGCGATGCCTCCATTTGAGGAAGATGCGTCACCTGTTGGTAGTCGTCAAAGGATTTACGCAAAAATATCCATCATCTTGTTCCTTTGTTGCATGAGGGATTCCTCAAGAAACATTTTCAAGGGATCTCCTGTCGCGTCATATTTATTTTATTCTTCCATGAGAGGTCGTTTGGGTGTGCGAGAGCTTTTTTCCTCAAGAGAAACAAGCTCAAGACCCAATTCTTTGTACCCTAATCTTGTTGGAGACATGCATTAAGAACGTCAGGGAGCATACTGAATTCATACCATTGATCCAAAATATATTTGCAGAATGAAATGAATACAGATTATTATCAAAAGATGCTTAACATAGAATAGTAGATATACAGTAAAACTAGTTTCTATTCAATAAGGAAATAAGATGAAACTGTAAAATGCAGCGGAAACAAGCTTGTTATAATGGTGGTGGCTTATCTTTGAGAAGAGATGTGACAACTGTGCTCATTCGCAATAACATCGTTACAATGAGGCCATGAAGGACTTTTTACAATAAAAAGGAATGTCAAAAACCCTAGACATCCAAAAAACCTAACCCTAGGAGATGAAGCGCTAAAAGTCATGTGGTCCATGTTTGGGTAAGTTAGTACATCAACTTCTCGAGGTCGTAACTTTTGCATATGATATTTCATTTTAGGCACACGATATCTCATTGGAAAGGTCTATCCAAGGAATACACATTTTGTTGCTATCTATCAAAGGTCATTTTGACTATGGCGAGCCCTAAAAAATGTTTTTTAGGGCCTTAAAATAGCCCTGCAAGTCAGGGACATGAAAACTAGGGAAAAAACTACCAAACTGGAAAACTGCCAAAATGAGCCAGTTGGAATAGGTGGGAGACACCGACATCCATTTGGATCATCGTGCCACCTTTCTCCTCCTGGCCAAATCTCACCCCATCTAGGGTTAACCCTTTTTCATATCAATATCGTTAATGTTGTGAAATGTTTAGGAAAAAGGGATTGATTTAACATCGTTGGAATTATGGTAATCATATTTTATTGTTTATGAATAATATTGTTTTTATTACAAAATTATTTATGAAAGATTTTGGAAAAAAAAAAATTTCTAGATGCTATAAAAATTATAAATTTAGTCCCCAAGGCGTAGGAAAGTCGGTGACAAAGTGTGTTGTTAAGGAACTTCGTGATGTTAACGTCACTAGTTCAAAACCCACAGGGACAAAAAATCCATCCATGTTAAGGGCTGATGTGGCTTAGGCCAGGTGCAATCCTTGGGTGATTTTGACGGCTTAGATGCCCCTGAGTCGTGGTTTCTCAACCACATGTTGGTCTAGCAAGTCACAGAAAAACTAGCAAACAAAAAAATCATAAATTTATTATTAATATTGATAAAATGAAAACTATGGAAATTAAATTTTAAAAAGAGTGTTTAGATTTAAGATTATGTATGGTAATAGTTCACTTTTAAAGAATTAAATTCTTTTTATAAGTATTTAAGTATTGATTTCAAGTGTTAAGTTGAATTACACTTATATTCTGGATTATAATAAAAGGATAACTTACGATTAAAAAAACTTATTACAATATTGTAAATATAAATAAAAAAAGTTAACACACTGAAATGAATTAGAAAAAAAATAAATTGTTAGAGTTGATAAGAACAAAGTCTTGCTTATAATATAAATACTAGTCATCATATGTTCGAAGAGATTGGAATGGAGATTCCATGATTTAAGTCAACTATTAAAACATAGAAGAAGATAATTCAATTAGTAATATGGATCATATTAAGAAGTTTTAAAAAAATAGTTAATAAAAATAAAATGATTAACAATAATAAGTTTAAGTATTATAAATATTTTATCACTTTTTTTTTTGTAAAGTTCATAGGAGGAATTCTATTAAAATTTTAAAATATCATACAGTAAAAAAAAATATCTTGTTGTTGGTCTGCCACTCGGGAAACCAGACCAACAACAAAGTAGATAGCATCCAACCAAAAATATTGTTTATAACAAGTCCAAAAATACTTAAAAATGTTTCTAATACTATGCCAATAACTACCTTGCCTATTGCTACTACTAACTTTCATTTCAAAAAAAAAAACTAGGGAACCAACTTCTTGGGGCCGAGGGCCCCTTGCTTGAGGTCCGAGGATGAGCCAGATGAGCTTCCTGATGTCTCGTAGGGTTATCTGGAGGACACACTTATTGAGGGAGGTGAGCGAGGATCTCTCAAACCATCAAGTGGAGGTCGTCGAGACGAATATGGACAATATTTTTCATGTCTTCTCTGGTTTGAAGAATTTGGCCCAAAAGAGTCATAAGGTGTCGGTAAGGTTCGACAACTTGGTAATAGAGAGTATCCCTACCTATGGTGTGGTCGACGTATGGAACCTAGTGCACTATGGTCTCGAATACTTCTCGGTCTGTATTCATCTCATGTTCCTCACTAAAAGTGTCTTTTGCTTCCTCCGGAGCTCTCTGGAAATATTGAGGGGTGTTCGTAGTGAAGTTCATGGTAGTGTTGACTGAAGTTCCTAGTGGTGTTGAAAGCCTCCAGTTGGACCTAAGATTCTGGAACCCCCTCCTCTTGTTTCCTCAAAGAGGAGGCTCCTGGGAGGCCTGAGCCTCATCTCTAGCCAAGGGGA
The DNA here is from genome assembly GCA_000966675.3 of Picea glauca. NCBI lineage: Eukaryota > Viridiplantae > Streptophyta > Pinopsida > Pinales > Pinaceae > Picea > Picea glauca. Next base: position 100,445 of record JZKD02S1665337.1, on the reverse strand, counting down.
TAGTCATGCCTAGGGGTCATGGTGTCTCTGATAAGAGATTGAATTGAAGAGTGGTACCGAATTGAGAGAGGATTTCACTGATATCCCTCATTATCTATGAATGAGGACTAGAAGGTATGAGCCAGGCTATCGAGTTGCAATATTTCCATGAAAAATTCAATAAGTGTCACATTCCCACACTGAGGAGGGGGACTCATCATATGGGAGTTTAACATAAGGGAGGGAGATTATGGGGGTGTCCTGAGGATTCCCCATTACTTGCATTTATTTATGATTTTCCTTCGCCTTGTTGATTCTTCTTTGAGCTTCCTCACAAATTCTTTGCCTTGTGGGAGAGACTTTGATCGCTTCTTCGATCATCCTCGAGGCTTGGATCCTTATTTAACTTCCTTAACTGTTACTTATATGTGTCAGTGTAGGATTCCCTTTGACCTTTATTATATGAAATTCACTTGTCCTTGACACATTTCCTTTGGTTCTAGTACTTGTCCTTTATAGTGAGTTGACGATGGATATAGAGGTCGTCCTTTTGGATCTCCTCCCCTAGATTCTCTGGAGAGTTCTCCTGCATTAATTTTTTTGGCAGCCATCTCAGGGTGTGGTCTTGTAGGATGTATTCCTTGTGAATAGATGGCATCCAGATGCAGTCCAATCGGAAAAAGGCCTTTTGGGTGTCTATCTGGTCGCATGCTGGAGAGGAGGAATGATAGGCAAGGTCATTAATTAACAGTTGGTTAGTCTCAGGGATCCCTCCTCCTAATTTGTCTCACCTTTTCTTTTCTTCCAAACGTAGTTGTGCATTTCTCACTTGTATGAGCCTAGTGTTGCTAGCTCCTCGTTTTCTCATTAGTTGAGTTGTCTTGCAATTCAGAGGGTCACTAAGGTGGTAGGTGTTGAATAGGATATTCAACATGTCATCTTCTTCCTCCAAGATTGCGTCCCCTTGAAAAGTTGATTCTTGTCTATCCCTTGTTGGGATTCCGCCCAAATTATTTTTCTTGCAGGTCATATCTACCACAGGGTTCATCCCTTTGATGTTTCTCCTTCTTCCTTCCTGAGGATTTTGGCACTAGTTTGAGTGATCCTTTGACTCGAGGTCCATGGAGAAAAGGTATTATCTATTTATTGAGTCGCAGGATTGAGCGAGACCCTCCCTCATTAAGAGTGTCTAGGATTTGACCCACGACTCCTCATTGATCCTGAAAATTTCATTAGCTAACCAGTATGCAAGTTTATTTGTCAAGCGTTTCATGTGTCTGGGGATAATTACAGTAATGGAGGCCATCCTTTGTTGAATGGCATCCAAGATAGCCTCCATTCGCCAATGTTTTGAGATTTTTGAAGTCAAGGTGCCTTGTTGTAGTATTTTGAGCATGTTAATCACAATCTGAGAATCCCCTTCTATTATTAACTTGCCATACCCTTGTGACTCATTTATGCGGATCCCTTATTCCAATGCCTAGAGTTTTGTTGCATTGCTGGTGTTTTTCTCTATTTGTACCCCATATATTTTCAATATTATTCCTTTGTTGGTTCGGAAGACGCGGACATACCCTGCATGTCCCACATTTCCTTTTGAGGCCCCGTCGAAGTTCATCTTTACAAACCGTACCAAGGGGGGTTCCACTGAAAGGCCGAGGCTAGGGGGGGTCAAAGTTGGTTTTTTCCTAAAGGAGGCTAGTTGGTTAAGCCCTAATATTGGCTCATTACCCCTTAATTGGGGCATATTAGATTAGTAATGTTATTTTATTTATGTCGGCTTAGGCCATTAGTTGTAATTTAGATTAGTAATGTTATTT
>JZKD02S1665337.1:81480-94508 GCA_000966675.3 Picea glauca | reverse complement strand
TCTTGGACTTGAACATTTAAGTGGGGTAAAAGGAGGTTGCCCCCTCGAAGAGGCTTATTATCTGAAATTATCTCTTTTTCAAGGCGTTGAGTACTTTTTATGAGGTTTTTCTATGTTATAGTGATATTTGGTTCCTAACACAAGGTCATTAATTAACCGTTCATTAGTCTCGGGGATCCCTCCTCCTAATTTTTATCACCTTTTCTTTTCTTCCAAGAGTAGTTGTGCATTTCTCACTTGTATGAGCCTAGTGTTGCTAGCTCCTCATTTTCTCATTAGTTGAGTTGTCTTGCAATTCAGAGGGTCACTAAGGTGGTAGGTGTTGAATAGAATATTCAACATGTCATCTTCTTCCTCCAAGATTGCGTCCCCTTGAAAAGTCGATTCTTGTCTATCCCTTGTTGGGATTCCGCCCAAATTATTTTTCTTGCAGGTCATATCTACCACTGGGTTCATCCCTTTGATGTTTCTCCTTCTTCCTTCCTGAGAATTTTGGCAATAGTTTGAGTGATCCTTTGACTCGAGGTCCGTGGAGAAAAGGTACTATCTATTTATTGAGTCGCACGCTTGAGCGAGACGCTCCCTCATTGAGAGTGTATAGGATTTGACCCACGAGTCCTCATTGATCCTGAAAATTTCATTAGCTAACCAATATGCAAGTTTATTTGTCAAGCGTTTCATGTGTCTGGGGATAATTACAGGAATGGAGGCCATCCTTTGTTGAATGGCATCCAAGATAGCCTCCATTCGCCAACGTTTTGAGATTTTTGAAGTCAAGGTGCCTTGTTGTAGTATTTTGAGCATGTTAATCACAATCTGAGAATCCCCTTCTATTATTAACTTGCCATACCCTTGTGACTCATTTATGCGGATCCCTTATTCCAATGCCTAGAGTTTTGTTGCATTGCTGGTGTTTTTCTCTATTTGTACCCCATATATTTTCAATATTATTCCTTTGTTGGTTCGGAAGACGCGGACATACCCTGCATGTCCCACATTTCCTTTTGAGGCCTGTCGAAGTTCATCTTTACAAACCATACCAGGGGGGGTTCCACTGAAAGGCCGAGGCTAGGGGGAGTCAAAGTTGGTTTCTTTCTAAAGGAGGCTAGGTTGGCATGTATCTTGAGGCCTTGGATTATAGATAGCTCAAACAAAATACCCTGTCAATCTTTAATTTCTGAGGACTGGGACAAAGTTGTTTCCCCGATAGAGTTGTGGACCCTGTTCCAAAGCTCTTTTGGTTTCTAGGTTTGGAGCTTAAATACCTTGCAATTGCACACCTTCCAAACTTCCCAGGTGATAAAATTGGGTAAGAGGATCCACTCTCTATTGATTGTGGGGTTTTCCATTAAAGTTGAGGGCCATTGTTTTATGGTGTCCTTTATGGACCTCTTGATGCAACCAGAGTGCCTGAAGGGTCCAGATTTTTTTTGTATAGGTGTAGGTGTTTAAGAGATGCTCAGTAGTTTCCTCATGCATATGACATAGTGGGCATCAAGAGGGGCCAAAAAATACTCGTTTGCAGAGGTTGTACAAACTGAGAGGTCTATTTAGGGCTAGCATCCAAAGGAACGTGGAGACTTTCAGCTAGAGACCTCATTTCCAAATATTTACCTAGATTAGAGCTTGAGGATTTTTTTTGTGCTTGGCGGCAGGGATGATTTTAAGGATGGAAATTTATTTTAAAATGTAGAAACCTTGGTGAATCTTACTAATCCTTCATATGCCAACTATAAATGATTGGCAATATTTTTGTATAAATATTCAAATTTCTAAGGATTTTATATAGTTTTTATAAATTTTTGGCGATTTTTAAGGTAAAATAATGTTATCCTATAGAATTTGGGTGAATCATTTTTAAAATAGCGAATCTCGTTTTTGGAAACCCCATGGAAAATTAGCCCATGAGAAAAATTTATCCCCTAAAATCATCCCTTCTTGGAGGCTATCTAATAGGCTTCTTTCGTTGAGAAAGTTCCAAAAGAGTTGTTGGCCCATATTAGTCGGTATTGTTTTTCAAATCTGCATATTTTCCTTTTGTTTAGTTCCTATAGGAAACCCTCTATAAGAATGTTATCTATTTATCCACTCGATCCTTGGAAGGGGAGATAATTCCTCCAACGACTAAGGTTTGTTTCTTCCACCCAGTAATGAGAAACTTTGTTCTTATTTTGGGCTGTCATTCCAACTTGGAGTCTAAGAAGAGAGGGTTGTGCCGCCAGCCTCGGGAGTTGTTTCCAGGCATCCTCCCAGAATAGAGATTCCATTCCATTGTTGGTTTCCCAGAAGCAATTCTCTTGAATTAAGTGTTGGTTTTCCTAGGCTATGTTCCAGAGGCATGAACCTGGGGGAAATTGTTCATTCTGATAATATGGTTGGTTTGTTGATTTTACGCGTATTTGATTTTCCAAAGGATGGCCCATTAGGATTGGGGGTTATCCAGACATCACCCCCATATATTATCCCCTAGGGTGTGGCTGAGGGTTTTTGAATCTCTCAATCCTAGGCCACCTTTTAGTTTTGGAAGACATCCATTATCCCACGCCACTAGAGCCCATTTCTTCTTGTTTTTTGAGCTACCCCATAGGAAGTCTCTTTGGATATTTCTCATCACTCTAAGAATATATTTTGGGGATTCTATAACTGAGAGATGGTATAAAATCATCGCTTGAAGGATTGATTTGATGAGGATGAGTCGACTGGCTATGTTGAGAGAACAAAAAGACCAATTGCCCAGTTTTTTTGCCATCTTGTCTATGAGTTCCTCCCAATTTTTTTTTCTTTTGGGAGTTTTCTGTGAGGGGAACTCCCAGGTAATTGGATGAAATATTTCTAGGTTGGAACCCTAGGAGACAGGTTAGGTATCTCTAGATTGGATGGGGGGTGTTGAAGAAGAAGATGTTGGATTTATCTTCATTGATGCACATACCAGAGGCTTCAGAAAAGTCCTGGATGAATTACTTGATTTTTATGGCTTCTTTTAGAGTTGCAGAGTCCATTAGCATGTTTTCGTCCAAAAATTATTGATGTGAGGTTAGGGATTCTTCTCCATGGAGAGAATCCTTTTTTAGTTTCCTAACTCCACTTATGCCTTGATAAATCTTCCCAAACCTTCAACCATCGTGATAAAGAGGAAGGGTGAGAGGGGGTCTCCCTGATAGATACCTATGGAAGGGGAGAAGGTTGGGGAGGGGGAGCCATTAACCAATATATAAAATAAGGTCAAGGAGAGTAGAGAATGAATCCATTGTATCCATATTTCATTGAAACCAAACACAACCATAGTGTTGAGGATGTATTTCAAATTTAGGTTGTCAAAGGCTTTAGAGAGGTCTAGTTTGATGAGAATTCTAGGTTTCTTAGAGGAATTGAGAGAATGGATAAGGTCATGTGTTAGAATGATACTTTCTAGGATTTGTCTCCCTTCCACATAGAATTTCTACTACGAGGAGATGAAAGAGGGGACGAAGGGTTTCAGTTTTTTCGCAGTTATTTTAGAAATGAGTTTGTAGATGACATTGCAGAGAGTGATAGGGAGAAAATTATGGGTGGTTACTACCTTTTCCTCTTTAGGGATAAGAGTAAGGAAGGTTTCATTGAATTCTAGGAGGACTTTTATGAATTTTATGGAGTCTTCCACTTCTTCCCAAACTTCATTTTTTATTATCAACAAACATGCTTGGTAAAAGTTCACTGTGAATATGTCTAGTCCTGGAGATTTCCCTTTCAACATCTCTCAAATCACTTGCTCTACCTATTTAATTGTAATTGGCCTCATCAAGGCTTCACTGTGGTTTTCATTTATCAATTTAGGAATATGCTGAGTAATCCTTTTGATAGCAACAATTTGATTCATCTATGGTTCTTACATAAGATTTTTGTGGTATTGTAGGAGCTATGATTGGATGTCTTGAAGGTTGTTGAATTTATTTCCTCATTGATCCTTTAGAGGGAAAATTATGTTCTGGTGTCTCCTTTGGATGATCAAGTTGTGGACCAACTTTGTGTTTCTATCACCTTCTTGAATCCACTGGATTCTTGATTTCTGTCTCCATAGAATTTTCTCTTGGTTTTCTTTCGTTGCTAACTGGGCCATGAGAGATATTTCTTCTTCTACTAGCTCCAATGAGCTCCCATGGGGAATCATATGTTGTTGGTTTTTTTTATTTCTTTCTTGAAGTTGGTTTTTGTCTTGAATTGTGTTTCCAAATTCTAATTTGTTCCATTCCTTGATTCATTGTTTCAGGTTCTTCAATTGTTACTGGAGTCTATACATCGAGGAGCCCGAGATAACTTTTGTTTCTTTCCACTAGGAGTGAAAGTTGGAGTGGAAGGAGGGGTCCATTATCCAGAAGGATTCAAAGTGGAAGGGATGGTTCTTGGGGGTAGCTGGGATGTCGACAAGGAGGGTGATGAGCCAGTGGTCCGAGACATGGTAGGGGGGGAATGGTGTCTTCTATGGAGACTTTTCTTAAGAGAAGGGATTATGAGAGAAGGAAGTAGTCTAATAGGGAGGCTATATGGTGTTTTCCATCTCAATGATTTCTCCAGGTAAAGGTACTATTTTAGGTTTCCCAGTGTACCAAACTCAAGTCGTTGATGGTGTCTTTAAATATTTCAGATTCTTGATCCAGGTTGTTTAAACCTCCACTTTTTTTCTAGGAGAGAGGTTATGATGTTGAAGTCTCCCCCTATGATCCATGATTGGCTATCAACGAGAAGCATGATATGAGAAAGGGACTATAGAAAGGATAGTTTCTCTTGTAGGAGTTGAGGGTTGTAGACATTGGCGATTTACCTTGATTGGTTGGAATTTGGAAGTTATGGAGAGACGGGTGGTGACGAAGGAGGAAAGGGTGATTTCGATGGGGTTCCAGATGATGACCAGGCCACCTGAATCTCCTTCGGGATCTATAGCTATGAAATTACATCTTCTCTATCATTTGACGACCATTTTTTTCGTAGTTATGGAAGAGCATTTGGTTTCTTGTATCATCATAATTGAAGGTTTTTCCTGAGATATCAATGTCTTTAAGCATCTTTTCTTACTATGGATTTTAAGGCCTCTTATGTTCCAAGAGATATATTTCATTTGGAAGGTTGAGGGTGGGAAGAGAAATTTTCTGCCATACTCTTTATCCTTCTAGAATGTAGAAGGAGTTCTCCCAATTCTTGTAAGAGTTTCTTGTTGGAGGGCCTTCTTTTTTTTTTCATCTTTGGGAGCCTTAATAATATCTTTGCTTGAAGTGTTTTTTATTCCTAGAGAGGTAGTTCCAGTGTTCTTACCTTTTTGGGTTGCTATTCCCTTCTCTTTATTCCTCGATTTAATTAAGGCACTCAACAATAATATTATTTGTTGGTTTGGTATCGAGTGTTCCTATTTTCTTTCACACGGTGTTGTTATTCCTTGAATATCTAGCTCCTTCAGATCCATGTCCTCCAAATCTTCTTTCTCTGCCTTTGGGGAATGAGAGGGGATCATTGGTTCATCTTAGTTTTGAGATTGGGGGTCTGGTTTAAGGGGGGAGGGAGCACTAGGGATTGAAATATCTTGTTCAGGTCTGGAATGGGAAATTTGTTAGGCATTGACTGAGTGGATTAGACCAAGGGCTTCTTTCTTCAGTAGGTAGGTTGGTAAAGGAGTTGAAACTATTACTGATGTGGGGCCCTTTGCGAATGGGATGGGTGGGGATTTTATTTTAGGATTTACATTTGTCTTGGACTTTTTTGAAATCTTCCTCATCTTTCTATAGGGGGGGAATGGGGGGCTCAATTTGATTCTTCATGGGACATTCTCGGAAAAGGTTCCCATGAGCATGTCATTTTTTACAACGAAAGGGAATGTGTTCATAATCTAGGGTATGGAGCCAGTCAACGTCTCTATATCTAAGGAAAATTGAGGTTGGCATAGCTTTGAAGACATTGAGGTAGATGTAGATCTAGGCAAAGAAGGTATAACGGCCTTGGAAGGTGGCTTCTACAATTTTTAAAAAGTAACCTAGAGTGTTCCATATAACCTCTAGGATTTATGTGTGCTAGTAATCCTGTGGGAGAGAGTATAATCTAATCCAAACTGAGGCTATGGTAAAATCCTCCTTTTATGGATTGAATTTCCCTTTCCAAATCCTCATATATAGGCCAAAAAAATTGAATTAGGGTCCTCCTTTTAAGACCCTTTCCTGGTCTTCTTCCAGTTCGAATATGGTAGTAAAGAATCCTTTAAATCCTAGTTTGAGCATGACCTCTCCTTTTGGCTTCCATCTAGTCTTGATCCACCATGTGAGGGATTCATCAGATGGCCAAAGGCCCATAAATTTTCAAATGAGGTCATGGTCCTGCATGTATTGAATATCCTCCCCCAAGAGGAGAGACAATATTTTTTATTGCAGAATTTCCTCTGCCTGCAGGATGCAGGATGATTGTATTTTCTTGTCGGCTTTCTCTCTCTACGTGTTCTGGACTAGGAGAGGCTCTGAAATTGTCAAGATTTCCTTAGTCCCTTTTGTTTGTTTTGTGTCCATTGAGTTGGGTGATCTTATGGAGTCAAGGGTGCAGGCGGGGGACTAGGTCTCTCGTCTACTTCCAACCATAATGTTTCAGAAAGAGGAGGCGACTCCTCCTTTAGAGGGGGTCGCCATTGTTGGTTTGGGAGATCAGAATAGGAAAAAACTTGCAGATCCTTTGGTTTCGCAAGTTATCATCAGTCTCTAATTGAAATGATTTGTTATCTTTTATCGTTTTTAATTTGATTAATCAAAATCATTTTGTAATATTATAAAATTAAAATTAGATTACACAAGTGAGATTACAAATCTTTCATGGAGGGACAGATGATGGTTTTCAAGATGGAAAAGCATGGAAAAGGCCACTATTGTGAAATGAATACCATTTAATATTCCATGATCACCATAGATATGGTTGTGTTATGTTAAAACCGGCCGAAGGGATGCCTCAACAGAGTGATCCTGAGGGACTCCTTGGTTGTAAGACTCGTTGAATTATTTGAAACTATTTATGTGTGAGAAATCCTTGGAAGAAAAGATGGATCACCCGAGGGACTGTATAGCAGAGAAGGGGATGCCTAAGCCTAGAAGGTGAGTGACTCGAAGGAAGAAAAGACCTTGATAACTCTTGTTAACTGATGATTGGGATCAATATCACAATGGGTATGTTAAGGAAAACAACAAGTTGAGTAAAAGTGATAGCCATATGGACACAGATCTATCTTAAATTACCAGATAAGTTTTTCAGTGTTAGGTATATTCCTTTAGAATTTCCTTTATGCTATGGAATTTATGTTTTGAACATGTGAAGAATTTAATATTCTGTTGAAGTAGTGAAATTGTTTCCTCATTTGCTTGGTTGGTTGTAAAATCTGAACTGAGTCATGAAAAATATATTATATTTATTTTCCTCTGACTGTCTCTATTTAAAAGGTGGTTGAAAGTAATTATTTTAACTATGAGTAACATAAGAGTGATGGTTGGGCATTTGTAGCCCATTTTCATGAATAAATATTATGTATTAGTAGTGAAGAATATGATGTTAAAGTATTCATAGAGCATCTGAAGATAAGAATGTATATTTTTTGTTAAATGAATGTTTCTCACTTTAATACTGAAATTGTAGATCAGTTCTGGGAGGTTACCTATCCTGGTTAATGGTCAAGCCTTAATACCTTTTTGGAAGTCTTAGTTAAATGCTAAACAATCTTTGGAAGCATGGGTAAAATACCTTACCTTCCAACCAACATAATAAGCTTGGCAAGGGAGTCATGGAATGAAATATTTACCATAACTTTGGTCTCATAATATTAGGCTATATAGTTGAGAGGATAAGGTATTTAACACGAGGAATGTGTGAAATGAAATGAAATCAAGAATTATATTTTTTGTATTTAATTTATGCAGTTTATTAATACATGGAAAAAATTAGAATTCTTACTCGAACTTACTCACTGAAACCGTGTCCAAAGGTAAATACCTAAAATGGTGGTTTTTTCCTAAACAATAGTAAATATTTGTATGATTTTAGGTGGGCAGTAAGTCTTAGTAAAAATAGAATTTTTACTATGGAATTTTTTACACACAAGAGATTTAATTTTCTAGAAAGAAACTCAAATAAATAAATATATATGTTTATATATTTCAATATGATCTCCTGAGCCAAATTTGCATGGTGAAAGGAGGTTGATAACTCTTGGTAATTATTCAAAATTACCATTTATTTTTATATTTGCATGGTGAAAAGAGGTTGGTAACTCTTGGTAATTATTCAAAATTACCATTTATTTTTTTAATAAGTTTGAATATTAAGAGGTGGAAGCCTTATATTATAAACCATGTAATTATATTCTTTGCACATGAGTGGAGAAGCTTGGAAATTCCTTTTTATGGGAAATGAATTATTTTTTCCAAATTATTGAATGGAGGTGGAGAAGGGAAGGTGCATGTGATAAGAATTATACTAGAGGTTGGTGAAAACATATTAAATAATAATAATAATAATAGTATACCCCATCAGAGTATCCAACACCAAGAGTTGGAGAAGGGATGTGTGTGTAATAAGTGAAATACTTGGGAGCGAGTGCAATCATATAATAAAATAATAATATTAAATCCACATATTGGGTGCGGGCCTATTTTGAAGAAAGACGTATTTTTGGAAGGGAAGAACTAATTTTGGAGCACGCGCATTAAGTGGTAAGAAAGAATCATGCAGAAAAAGAAGGAAAAGTAGCATGCAAGAGGAAACACCATGTGGCGAGGAGGCATGCAAGCCTAACCATGTTAGGGTTAGGGTTTTTGATCAAGATTGTAACAGATATAAGGATGTAAAATAATATAAATAAGAACCTAGGAGGTCTACATTAGGGGTTTAGTTGTTGTAATTTCGTTGGTGAAGGTTTGGTTCATTGTTGAAGGTGTTCGGTTATTATTGTAATAAGGTTGTAGAAGAGTCAAGTAAGAAATATTTTGAGGGTTAGTTCATAGGATGAGGAGGCTGGTATGATGTAGTCCACCTCACAGAGGTTCCTTAACCTCATCATGATTGTATGATTGAAGATGTAATGCGCGTAGTGCCATATTTTGCAGCAGACAAAATAAGAGAGCATAGAAGCCAAATCTTTGTGGACATAGCCCAGGAGGGGGTGAACCACGATAAAACTTGTGTTCTATGTTATGTTTCTTGAATGGTTACTTTCTTCCAATGATTAGTTTATGAATGAATGGTTAAGATAGATGCATTATCATGCATGCATAAGGAAATAGATGAAGGAATCTTAGAAATACTTGAATCAATAACAATTTTAATACATAAAGAAATATAGAATACACTCCCAAATCCCCACTCAATCCCCACTCATTCCTAGACTACAAGCACTTGAGAATTGCAGTCACTCATAAATATATATCAGGTGAGACTGTTCAGTGCATTCTATGCACAATGTTTCCTTCTGGTTTACTAGGAGGGATGATAGTTTTAGAGGGTTTTGTTGGAAACCCATTGAGATCTAAACCTAGGTCAGACCAAGAAGTGAAAGAAAGATCCACCCAAAACCACCATAGTATCAGGCACCGAGAGTTAGAGAAGGAAGGTACATATGATAAGTTGGTGAAAACATATGATAAATCAATTTAATAAACCCTTGATGCATTATAATATATATAATATTATCATTAATCCCCCACCAGAATATCAGAGCTCACAGAATGGTAAAATGGCATGGTTGGGCAAGTGAGACACCCAGGGTCAGGTTAAATGAAACATAAATAATAAGCCTATCGGGATGATGGGACTCTGAGAGAAAAAAGGAAAGTAAACTCTCTATATTTACCGAGCTAGTGAAATATATTAAGCAAAAATGTTAATACATGGGGTATTAAATTAATGAGGATTAATTAGTAATAATGTGGACTAAATAAATAAAATCCTAAGGCGTGGTATTATAATGTAATGATTAATTAACTTAATAAGATTAGAAGGGTGGAAGGTGTTGCACCCTAGTCTGGTGGAACGTAACCCTACCATGCTGCATACTTGCCACGTATGTTGACACATAGCCTCCTCATGTGATGCCATGTCACTTACCATGTGGCAGTCCTTGGGCATGTTATTCCCAATAAAATCACTAAAGGGCCATAAATTTTGATCAAGAGTCTTGGATCAAGGAGAATTTTGATATGGTTGGAAGTATCTTGATGACCAGAAGACGATGGTTCCCTTGAAAGGATGTATTGAGATGGATAAGGAAAAGAAAAATTTTGACACCCCGCCCCTTTAAGAGAACCTAAGGGGTGGGTGGGTTACATAATCCCTGCATGATAGGATCTCATGGTCCATGTCCACCATAAGAAAAAACCTTTTATGTTAGGGACCTTATACTCTTCATGCTCTCAATTTTCAACTAGAAAAACAATATCAATATCATTCGGGGTCCAACTTAACATAGGACCTTTGCACCATGGAAAGCCACCACAATTCCAAAAAAGGATTCAGATTGTCCGAAATTTGTATTTATTAATATCATTCTAGTCTCTATCCTTAATAATATCTTTTTTATTTCTAATTATTTGTCATTTGTCTAAAAGATAAGTCATAAATATTAACTATTTAAAAATAAAAACTAAACAACCTAAACTTTAATAAAGTGATTAACATTTTTATTTTTCCTGATATATTATTTAATTTTAATATTATTGTTATTGTTATTATTTAATATTTTAGATTATTAATATCCAATTTAAGCACAGAGGTTAGTGTCACCATCAACAACATCGTTGGATTATTAATATCCAATTCAGTCTTAGAGTTCGTCGTCGTTGTTGACATTGTCATCCTCGTCATCGTTGTCATCATCGTCATCGTCGTCATCATTTTCATCGTCATCTTCCTCGTCATATTCATCGTCATCTTTTTCCTCGTCATCGTCATCATCGTCGTCATCATCATCATATATTGTAACTTGTAAAAGAAAAATGATAAATTTGTAGAATTCCCTTCACCTTCTATAAATAAAATTGTAGAGACACGTTTGATCCTTAATTAAATGGATCGATGTGTGAATATCATCATCATCATCATCATTACCATCATCTAATTTGTAACTTGTAAAAGAAAAATGATAAATTTGTAGAATCCCTTCACCTTCTTTAAATAAAATGGTAGAGACTCGTTTGATTCATTAATTAGATGGATGGATGTGTCGTCATCATCGTCGTCATCATCGTCGTCATCATCATCATCATCATCATCATCATCATCATCATCTATTGATAAATTTGTAATCCCCTTCATTTTTATAATACTCCGTGAGAAAGAATGTTGAGATGGAATGTTGAGATGAGATTTTTGTCATTGACATAGAGGCTAAAGGGTTTTCAATTTTTGCGGGGGGCGGGGAATTTTATAATATTCTGTGAGATTTGAGTCCTTCGTTATGAAGGGAATGTTGAGATGGAAAGCATGAATCATTGATCGGTTCCTTAATTTAGTGGATGCATGAATCATTGATCGTGTCTTTAATTTAGTTTTGAATCTTTAGCATGTGGGTTTAAAATTAAATGTTAATTTTTTGAATTTTGAGTATGTGGGTTGAATCATGAATCATTGATCGTGTTCTTAATTTACTTTTGAATCTTGAGCATGTGGGTTGTAAAATTAAATGTTAATTTTTTTAATCTTGAGCGTGTACTTTGTAAAATTAAATGTTAATATTTTTCATTAAATCATTTATTAATTATTTATTAAGTGCATTGGGCAAGTGGGCGTTAGAATTTAGGATGATGATTCTCATAATTATGGTTTTTTATTATTTAAAAAAAAAATCTTTAATTTAGTTAATAGTGTTAGAGTTTAAGATTCTTTAAATTTATTTGTGTTTTAAATTGTTTGATGATTGTTTATTGCTTAATAATTAAGAATATGTATTTTCTCCTAAAATATCACATCAAATCCGGATAAAATATGTATACCTCATACACCAATTTGATATTTAATTTCGCAGTAACTTTAAAAATAAATTATTATTATTATTGTAAAGTAATAAATTATTATTATTATTGTAATAGTTTAAGATTACTTAAAATTATTTATTTATTACTTTAAAATTTCTTACACACTTATTTATTATATATTGTTTTAAATTGATTGATGGTTGTTTATTATTGTAGTAGTTTAAGATTATTTAATCTTATTTATATTTTATATTGTTTTAAATTAGTTTAGGGTTTTTTATTATTGTTATAGTTAGATTGGTTAAACTTATTTATTATTGTTTTAAATTGCATGATGGTCGTTACGTGGAAGAGAAAAAAGAAAATTATGATTCGATATAGTGGGATTATTTTATCAATAATTTATTGAAGTAATATGTTTTATTTGGCTCATAGTGGGTTGTGAGTTGTTACATGATGGAGATTGAATGTATTTATCATCATTTCATCATTACACGTTGACTGCACAACTTGTCCCTCACACAATTAAAAGATAATTATCATTTCAAACCATATTGCTAATCAATTAGCAATTTATAAAAGGAGTCGTAGGCCTTGTCTTTATATGAATTATGTCAACGTTTAATGTGTATTCATGCATATACAAATTAAAAATCTTCATATGTCAAACGTATAGTCACGCATGTTCCACGTGTTAGGTATCCAATCAAATTTTATATGCCAAAAAATTAACCACCTTAAAAACATTTACAAGTCAATTATTTGATATTAATTCATTTTTCTTGTAGTGTATTGAAGTTTGTATGGGTTGTCAACTAATTTGAATCCTATGTAATCTCGAACAAAGCATTTAATGTCCTATATAATGATGAGATATATAGGGTTTAATTTTAAGTATTTTTAGATAAAATGTTTTATATAATGGGATATATAGTGTTTAATCTTAAGTATTTTTAGATAAAACGATATATATATCATAGCATATAAAACATTAAATACTTTATTAATGAATTTATATGGAATATAAACTAAACAAATAATTACTAAATTATACATTGTTTCACTTAAGGA
>JZKD02S1665337.1:56315-66853 GCA_000966675.3 Picea glauca | reverse complement strand
TAGAAGCTTAGTGTCTCTTTCACAGTCAGCTTTAGAATAGGTTCTTACCATTTGAAAAACAAGTGCTGATCACCGTCATGAGAGCTATGAAGATGACTTCTGAATAGGAGCTTAGAATCTCTTTCACATTCAGCCTTAGAATAAGTCTGTGGGTTATCTCCATAAAAGATAAAACTATCTCTAAAATCCATATACTTTGGACATGCCTCTAAGTCTTACAAACACCGGATTGATATTAAATGCACTCTAATTTACTTAGGTAGATCTGGAGCTCAACAGGGATATGGAAGAAGAAATCTACATGAAGTAGCCAAAAGGCTTTGTAGTGAAGGGAAAGAAAGAGCTAGTCTGTAAGCTAAATAAGTCACCATATGGTCTGAAGCAATCACCTACGATGTGGTACCAAAAGTTTGACACATACATCCTTGGATTGGAATTTGTAAGAAGTAGGGATGATCACTGTGTGTATTCCAAGCAGGTTGGTAATCACTTCATTTATGTAGTGTTGTATGTTGATGACATGTTGTTGGTAGGAAATAACATGGATGTTATCAAGGAGGTGAAATTCCAACTATCCTCCAAATTTGACATGAAGGATCTCGGTGCTGCTAACTTCATTCTGGGAATGGATATTAAAAGAGATCATGCAAACATGAAACTTTGGTTGAATCAGAGAAAATATGTTGCGATGATATTGCAGAGGTTTAATATGCATGGAAGTAAACCGGTCAAGGTTCCTATTCCTATAGGTGTAAAGTTATCTGCAGATCAGTGTCCCAAGACACAAAAATAAGAAGAGGGCATGTCCCATGTTCCATATGCCAGTGCAGTTGACAGTTTGATGTATGCAATGGTCTGTACTAGACTAGACATTGCACATGCAGTGGGAGTTTTGAGTAGGTATATGTCAAAACCAGGGAAGGAAGATTGGATAGTAGTAAAGAGGGTCTTCAGGTATCTTCGCGACACTACCAGTTATGGATTGTGCTACCAAGGAAGACCAGGATTGGACATAGTGTTGGACATACATGGCTTTGTTGTTGCAGACTAGGCTGGAGATCTACAAGTGGGTATGTGTTTAACCTATTTGGAGGACAAATCAGTTGGATGAGCAAAAGATAGGCTATAGTGGCACTCTCAACTATAGAAGTTGAATACAAGGCAGCCGCTTATGCAAGCAAGGAAGTAGTATGGTTACAAAGATTCTGTTCAGGTATTGGGTTGGTACAACAAGTAGTGAGATTAGATTGTGACAGTCAGAGTGTAATCTTCTTGGCAAAGAACCCATCTTACCATTCGAAGACAAAGCATATTGATGTACAGTATCACTTTGTGAGATACATGGTTGATGAAAATAAGGTGTTTCTGGAAAAGGTTGACACTTTGAAGAATGCTGCAGATTCATTGACAAAGTCTGTGAGCACAGAAAAGTTCTCCTAGTGTAGAGTAACAAAAGTTATCCTAGTGTAGAGTAACAATGGGCATTGTTGCCCTGGATTGTTGACTATATAATCTCCTCAACCCCTGGATGCAAAGAAAACAACAAGTGGGAGAATGTTGGGTATGTGTTATATTTTTTTCATGTGTGTGTGTAGGCGCGTAAGATATGGGCGGTTTTTTCTATTTTTAGTGGATTTTTCTATTTTTAGTGGTTTATTAAAAATAGTACCGGTTTTAGGGATTAGGGTTTTAGTATCTACAAAATACCTAAAAACATTGTATATATTGTATAGTGAATGGTGAAATTTGATATAATTAATATAAGAAAGGTTTTCCCGGTTGAGGGTTTCCGGTATAAATATCTATGTACTATGTGAATGAGCCATTGATTAAATTTTGTTTTTCTTAAGAATCTATATGCATTGTTTTACTTCACAGGTTTAAAACTTACAAAACAAAATGATAGAAATGGTAGAATAAAAGAAATATAACCAGAACAATCACCACAATAACACTGAAATGATATAAGAATAACAACAAAAATAACGCTTTGATTCTGAGAGCAATGTTCATGGGCCTCTTTGAGGGGGAAACCTCCAGTCAAGAAGAGCTCTATTATAATAATATCCAAGCTAGGGTTCTCATACCCTCGACTCTTATTTATACTAAATATGTCTATCAAAAGAAGAATCTAGAGGAAGATCCTTCTAGAAGCAGAAGCTTCTATTAGGTCTTCTTACATTCGATTTATTCTATTTTATTGCAAGGCCTTATTAATATTGACCTTTATTACATCTGAATATATTGTTCTACTTATGTACGGGTTAGGACCCTAACATGTCCTCCCTCTTAAAAAAAACGTTGTCCTCAAGGCTTGAGATATGGAAATTGTTGCAGAATGGTAACTGGTTACCAAGTGGCATCTGTTGGAGTTGTATTTTTCCATTGGACTAACACTTCCTTGATGGTTCTTTGATGCAGGCGATGCTCACGCTGGTCCAAAAATGCTTGTGTCTGTAGTCAAATGAATCCTTCTTCGGCTAACTTGGGAAGGTTGGTTTGAATTTAGCACTTAGTTCCAATCTCATTCTTTAAGCATGAAACATGAAAAATGGGATGTAGCCTCGAATGATTGGGCAAAGCTAACTAATAGGCCACCTATCCCACACGCTTGATAATGGTATAAGGACCATAAAATTTGGGCCCTAGCTTCTGACACTGCTCGACCTTGAGGGAATTTTTCTTATAAGGTTGCAGTTGAAGAAACACCTGATCCCCTTATGCAAATTGATGTTCAGAGCGACCTTGATCTTCTTGTTTCTTCATGCTATTTGTGCCATGACCAAATTCTCTTTGAGGGTATGGAGAACATACTCTCGAATTGTAAGTGTTTGGTCAACCGCCTAGACCTTCGAGACACCAGGTAAGTATGAGAGAACTAAAGGTGGCTTCTATCCATATACTACTTCAAAAGGAGTCGTGTGTGTAGTTGTATGGTATGAAGTGTTGTACCACCATTCATCTAGGGGTAACCGTTGAGCCCAATGATTTTTCTTTTCCAAGGCAAAACACCTCAAATATTTTTCCAAACACTTGTTGAAAACTTTTGTTTGACCATTAGTCTGGGGATGATAAGTTGTGTTGAGATGCAATTGAGTGCCTTGTATATTGACCAGTTCTTGCCAAAAATTTCTGGTGAAAGTTGGGTCACGATCAGAAACAATAGAGTGCGGCATGCCATGAATCTTGAAGACCTAATCCATGAAAAGTTGAGCCACCATGGATGTTTTAAATGGGTGTTGAAGAGCACAGAAATGAGCATACTTGGAAAGACGATCAACAACCACCATGATGACTGATTTATTTCCCAATTTGGGTAAGCCTGTAATAAAATCCATAGAGATATCCCTCCAAATAGTAGGTGGAATCAGAAGCAGTTGTAGTGTGCCCAGAGATTTGACTGTTTCTCCCTTGTTGAGTTGACACACATCAAATTCAGTGACAAAATTACGAATGTCTTGTTTCATACCATCCCAGAAAATAGAAAGTTTGAC
Source organism: Picea glauca (assembly GCA_000966675.3). NCBI lineage: Eukaryota > Viridiplantae > Streptophyta > Pinopsida > Pinales > Pinaceae > Picea > Picea glauca. The sequence continues at coordinate 63,359 of JZKD02S1665337.1, read as the reverse complement.
CTTGTCATATGTTTTGGTGAACCCAGAGTGCCCTATTGTGGGTGTAGCATGAAGCTCAGACAGTACCGTGGATTTAAGTTTTGATTGTTTACTTAAATACAAACGACCTTTTTATCGAAGCTCATCATGGAGCCAAGAGTACCTTGGGGAAGATAGAGCATTTGCCTCCAATTGTTGGATCAGATGAGAACTTTTTGGATCTTGTAGCCATTCCTGGAGAATGGCTTGGAGCCAATCTAGTATAATGAATGAAATAGAAAAGAGGGATCCTTCATCTTCATATTTTCGGGAAAGTGCATCTGCAACCACATTGTCTTTTCCTTTCTTGTAAATGATATCATAATCATATCCAAAGAGCTTAGTCACCCATTTTTGTTGCTCTGAGGAGGAAATGTGTTGTTCCATAAAATACTTGAGGCTTTGATGGTCTGTCTTAATTTGGAAGAGTTTCCCCAATAGATAAGGGTGCCACAGATCAATGGCATGCAAAATAGCCAACATTTCCTTTTCATAGATTGATTTTCCCAGATTTTTTTTCAAACAGTTGCTAGTTGGTAAAGGCAAAAAGCCAACCCTCATGCATAAGGACAACACCAATTCCTTTCCCTGAAGCATCACATTCCAAGACAAAGGTATTTGTGAAATCAGGAAGGGCCAGGACTGAAGTGGTGCACATGGCCATCTTCAAGGTTTGAAAATATTGAGCAGCGGTTAAGATCCAAATGAAATATTTATTTTTCAGGAATGCAGTGAGAGGTGCTGCAATCTTTCAATAATTCTTAACAAACTTGCGATAATAACCTGTTAAGCCCAGAAATCCACGCAAGATTGTGAGAGTCTTTGGGTGAGGCTAGTCTTTCAGAGCTTCAATATTTTTAAGATCCACCCTGACATCATCCTTGCCAACCAGATGACCCAAGCACTCGAATTTTGAGGCACCAAGAGCACATTTAGTTTGTTTCAGGAAAAGTTGGTGCTGAGAGAGTAGATGGACAACTCAATCCACATGAGAAAGATGGTCTATCTAGGTTTTTCTATAAATGAGGATATCATCAATAAAACTAAGACAAAAGGATGGAGAAGAGGACGAAAGACATGATTCATGAGGCTTTGGAAGGTGGAGGGTGCATTACACAAGCCAAAGGGCATGACCAAAAAATCATAGTGGCCCTCATGAGTTCTAAAGGTAGTCTTGGGAATGTCTACCTCTTTCATACGTATCTCGTGGTATCCCAAACGAAGATCAAGTTTAGTAAAGAATTGGGCACCACTCAATTCATCCAAGAGGCCATCAATGACATGAATGGGAAATTTGTCTTTAATGGTAAGTTTGTTGAGGACACAGAAGTCAAGACACATTCACCAAGAAAATTCTTTCATCAGGACCATGACCACAAGAGAAGAGTAGGGCTCATACTAGGGTGGATAACGCCTTCATTAAGGAGTTTCTGGACCATTTTCTCAATTTCATTTTTTTGGGAAAAGAGGTGACAATATAGACAGATATTAGGAGGAAGGATTCCTGGTACAAGGGGAATGGAATGATCATGAACACCATGGGAAGGAGGGAGTCCCTAGGGAGTGGAAAATACCACTTGATGTTTAGAAAGAATGGCTTGGAGGTCTTGCGGCACCGAGGGTGTCTCTATTGCTTGTATGGCATGGAGTTGGGCAATAACACTAGAATGACCTTTTTTGAGAAACTTTTCCATGCGATTTGAACTAATGATCTCTGGTGAACTAACGATGATGCCTTGGAACCTATATTGGTGTCTCTCCTGGTCGAATTGCATGGTTAATTCCTTAAAATCCATGAGAATGGGACCTAAAGTCCTTAGCTAGTCTACACCCAACACAATGTCACAACCGCCCATGTCGATAGAAAACATATCATATTTCAGGTGGTAGTCACCAATTTGGACGCACACATTTTCACAACCCCCTCCACATTTCATGGAGCCACCATTGGCAATCATGATTTGGAAATTATTGATAGCATGGATGTAGCAATGAGTTTCTTGGGAAATGTGGCGATGAATAAAATTATGGGTGTTTCCACTATCAACCAGAATGATGACCTTCCTATGATTGATGTAACCGATTAGCTTGAGGTTTTGGGGAGTGGAGAAGCCAGTGAGAGCATTGAGGTAAATGACTGATTCTACTTCGGGAGGGTCTAAGGGAGGGGTTATGTTAGTGGTTTCAGGTGACTCGGACACAAGGGGAGTTTCAACATCCTCTTCTGAAATATCCTCCGAGATGGCCATAAAAATCTTTTGTTCCTTACACTTGTGGCCTGAGAAATATTTTTCATCACAATTATAACAAAGGCCTTTGATTTGGCATCCAACCATTTCAGTCCTGGTCAATTTTTGGATCTTTAGTGGAGCGAAGGGAGTAGTGGGATTTACTGGTTTAGTGAGAGGGATAAAGGACGGTTTTAGGTTTTGAGAAGATACAACCTGTTGTGCTTATTTATCTCTTTTAGTAGCCTCCACCCAACTCTAAGGCCRAGCCATGAGGACATGGGCCCGAATCTCATCCTTGAGGCCACTGATAAAACATTCTCGAAAAAAGGCATCAGACATGCCCTCTGTCTGAAAAKCCAGGTGCTCAAAGGAAGCTATAAATTCTTCCATTGTTCTYGATTATTTCAACTTTGTCAAACAGCCCAAATGGTTGGTGTTAGTGTCAAAGAGTTCATAAAGCTCTACCACAAAGGGTGTCCAAGCAATATACCCTTAACGGGAAGTTTTTCTCCATTGCCACCATTGCCAACGTTCTGGATCTAGATGGAGAACACCATACTGGAGTTTGGCCAAGTCATATGTAATGTCGTATAAAGACAAATAATGTTCCATTTGGGTTTCCCAACCAGTGGGGTCTGAACCATAAAATTTGGTCACATCCACCCGCGCAGGGTGTAGGTCACGTTGAAAGTGATGGTGCTAAAAGTTATGGGAATGAGAGGAATTTCCAGCTTCAGTATGTGGAGGTGAGTTAGAGGAAGGGTTATCTATAGGGATATGCATCTTGGTGTAGAGCGTCGAAAAGATAGATTCAAGTTGGGTGGTCAGGTCTTGTTTGATTTCCTCCATTGAGGACTACATGGTTGTATTGATGGTGGAAACATTGACACTGAGTTTTTTCACTTCTTGTTGGGTCTCGGTGAGATTACATTGCAAGGTATTGAAGCGAGCTTCCAAGTCTTAGCTACAGGTATGGGCCATGAGGACGAGGGAACCGAAAAGGGGTGGGTGGGGTAAATATTTTTTCCAAAAAATGATATGTATGAATGTGAAAGGGGAGAAGAGATGAATCCAATGGAATAGGTCTCAAATAATGGTGAAAAATTTTCCAAACTTTTTTTTTCACCTGCAGAGTTATACTACGGTCTGAAGAATACTGCAGTGATGAAATTATCAAATGATTAACCAGGAAGAAATGTGTAGTGATTTGGAAACCCAAACACATTTGCGCGACAATAGATCTTGTCTGTATTAATTTGTTTATGTTTCTATCCCCAAGGGTTAGGTATTCAAGGGTTCTATAGACAAGGGTTTTCCCTGTGCTATAGCTCTATGATATACGTGTGGGTTCCAACAGTAGTACTTGGCCCAATATCTCAGGGCACTAACTAAGGAGGCTAGACCGTACCCTCATTCATACTACCCGACTACCCAGGTACTAGAGAGTATCTTCTCGAGTGTTGTTCTCGGTGGCACTATAGCAGTCAGGTGGCCGATAAGTTTATCTAAAGAGGGCTTCAGATAATCTAGGTCGATCCATACACAAGTGTTGTCTGATGTGCTATCACTCGAAGGGGTACCAACAGGGGTTATAAGGGTGGCCAACAGATGTGCGTTTAAGTACCACTTGTATTTCCTGCGTGTATGAATCCCTCAACCACGGGTTTATGCATGTAACAACAAATCTTTGTGGATTAAAGATGTCGGAATACGTATCTACCCTAGAAAAAAAAAATTACCCACAATTTTTGTCGAGGAAAGTGCTCTGATACCACTTGTAATATACCAGATATAAAAAGTATGCAGAACATAAATAAAATGATAGAAGTGGAAGAATAACAACAATATAACTAGAACAATCACCACAATAACACAGAAATGATATAAGAATAACAACAGAAATATAACTTTGATTCTGAGAGCAATGTTCACGGGCCTCTTCGAGGGGGAAACCTCAAGTCGAACAAATCTCTATTACAATAATATCCAAGATAGGGTTCTCATACCCTCGACTCCTATTTATACTAAATATGTGTATCAAAAGAAGCATCTAGAGTAAGATCCTTCTAGAAGTGGAAGCTTCTATTAGGTCTTCTTACATTCGATTTATTCTATTTTATTGCAAGGCCTTAGTAATATTGACCTTTATTACATTCGAATATATTGTTCTACCTATGTGCGGGTTAGGACCCTAAAATATCTATAATATATTTGCATAAAGAAATGAATATATATTATTATCAAAATTTGCTTAACACAGAAGAACAAATATATAGTAAAATTAGTTTCTATTCAATAAGGAAATAAGCTAAAACCGTAAAATGTAGTGGAAATAAGCTTGCTAGAGCTCATCTTTGAGAAGAGATGTGACATATGTACTCATTAGCAATAATATCATTACAAGGAGGCCTTGAAGGTGCTTTTACAATAAACAGGAATGTCAAAAACCCTAGACATCCAAAAAACCTAACCCTAGGAGATGAAGCGTCAAAAGTCATGCGAGCCCCGTTTGGGTAAGTTAGTACATCAACTTCCTGAGGTCATAACTTTTGCATACGATCTTCATTTTAGGTGCATGATAGCCCATTGGAAAGGTCTATATGAGGACTATACATTTTGTTTCTATGGGGTGAGCCCTAAAAAACGTTGTTTAGGGCCTCAAAACAGCCCCACAAGTCAAGGAGCCGAAAACTAGGGAAAAAACTGTCAAACTGGAAAACTTCCAAAATGAGCTAGTTGGAAGAGGTGGGAGGCCACCGAAATCCATCTGGTTAAATAATCCCCCCTTAGGAATAAATGGTCTCCATTGTGTTGAGTTCCCCCATCATATGAGAAAATTTCTGCTGAATTTGGCCCTGAGTGAGCCACTTGCCTTGGTGCAGGAGCTGCCCTACTTTGACAACTCGATAAAATTGGATCCTTTGTTGGAGGGTTCCCTTGATCTATTTTTCCACAATATTATAATTGGATTCTTGTTGTATGCAGTTGGGGTTGAGCTCTATTGGTGTCAGTTGTTCTACTATCTCTGAGGTGTCCAATAATGGTGGGAAATACGGTCGAAGGATATCCATGTTGAACACTGGGTGCAAGCCAAGGAAAGAAGGGATGTTGAGCTCGAAATAATTATCACCCACAACCTTGGTGATTTTTTACAACCCATAACGGAGTGGGAAAAGCTTCTGATGGGGTCCTGTATGGCATTCTTTCTACAAGTGAAACCAAACTTTGTCACCCACCTAGAACTTATGTGGCACCTTGTGTTGATCATGGTGTTGTTTATACTTATCATTGGACTTCTATGGGATATCTTGAACCTGTTGGCAATGTGTTGGATGCATTCAATGAACCTGGTGGCTTTGTGAACTTCAATTGGAGCAGCATATGAGTCGGTCGACGTGATCGAAAGGGGTAGTGCAACATCTATGGACCCAATTGTTGGAATCCCAACCCCACCTGAAAGGGGTTGTGGTTGATTGAGCTATGTAGGGCTTGGTTGTAGCTATTTTGAACATAGGGGAGACTCTCATACCATGTGGGAGGGTGATTGTAATTATACATGCATAGGATATGCATGATCATTCGATTTACGACCTTGGTTTGGCCATCTATCTAGGGGTGGAAGGTCATGGATTTGGTGAGCTTGGTGTCCAGCAGTGACCAGAGGCTTGACTAAAAAATGTTGACGAATCAATTGTCCCAATTTGAGACAATGGTTTTTGGGATTCCAACATGTACCTAGACTTGTTCAAAGAAGATCTTTGCAGTGGCAGTGCGACCAGTGGGAGAACCACGTATGGAGTGGTGGACAAGCCTCTCCCCGAGACTAGGCTCAGATTCAAAGTTTAGATTTACTGGGGACTTATTTGCTTGGATGAGACGCCAATTGATTGTGATAGAATATTTTCCATACGCCAGAGTGGATTTCCGAGGAAGCATGGACTTGGTCCTTCCAGTAGGAGATGATTGGGATGCGTCAGGTGAGAAACCAAAAATAATCTTGACAAGTGTTTTTTTTTAAATGCTATATTATATTTTTTGGGGGGGGTACATCAAGGCCCTCCTTTGACGAGTCTATTCCTGTCGACTTCAACACAGTATCCAGGGACTCGGACTTAGAAACCAGTTAGTACCTTGGGACCTGCATGCCTCAATGGTAGACCTCCTCGTGTTCGACAGTGGGTTACATCATTGACCTCTGATTGGATGATTCCACAGATGTTCAACTTCAGCTCATCTATTCACATTTTTCAGAATGTACTAGAGTACCATGGGAATCATTGACATCAATGGTGATTTGCCTTGTTCTTGTTAACGGTTTACATAATTGACCGGTAATCAAGTGGTTTCTGTCATGTTCAACATCAAGACATCTATTCACATGGTTAGATTCGTACTACATCGGGATCAGTAAGAATACCCTGTTATCCCCAATATCTATGGATAACTAGGAGATCATGTCTTGAGGCCCACTGGTCCTAGACATGAGGTACCGAGAGTGGGATTGACTTGAGCATGGCCCTGGAGGGCCCATCATTTCTTTTTCTTTGTCATATTTGTCCTAGTAGCGGTAGCAGTTTCCATCACCACCGGCCTGGGCCTGCATTGGAGAGGACTCTTGCTCCATGAGGTAATTGGTCTGAGGTACCATGGTATGTGTCATCTTTGATCATTATGACCTTCTTGTATATGCATTAGGTGTTAATTTTTCAAAATCCCAACCCAGTTTTAGTCTCGCTGATTTTTCAGTCATAATTGAATGCCAAACTCAGTTTCAGCACTGTTTCAGCATATGTTA
>JZKD02S1665337.1:0-10845 GCA_000966675.3 Picea glauca | reverse complement strand
AAAGGTATAAAGTTTGATGTGACATTTTCAATATTTATTAGTTCAAGCATGGGAATCGTGGGCCCCAGTGGACGCATGGCACCATATTGTGAAGTCTGGAGGCTTGAAACTCCAGAATAAATGGCTCATGACAAAATGGGAGGAAGAAACCCCTGAATTTTTGTAACATCGAAGTAAAGTGACTCGATGATGTCACCAGAGTGACATGGAAGTATGCAGAGACTCACGGATTGGGAGTTTTAGGATGTGCAAAGGTTAAATCCTACAAAGTCCCGTAGCCTCTAATCTATTATCCACCGTAGATCTGTGCACGGAAGGTGGACCATAGATTCATTGTTCTTTGTGCGTTCTACAGTTCGTTGTTCTATGATGTTGAGACACATAGAAAAAGGGAAATCCTACGATGCTTGGAGCCTGAAGTTTCAAAGCTCCAGATAAGCATCCAAATCATAAGAACTGGGTCATAGGCATGGTCAAATGCCAACCAAGGGATGAATAAAAGGGGCTAGCGCCTGAAAATTTTGTTGCAGAACAAAACTGGGCTTAGAGATTAAAGCCCCGAAGGTTCTTGACTGACCAAGATCTGCAGAAAATGGAATCTGATATTGTTTTTGTTGAATCATATTGGTTTATTATGGAAAAATATTAAATTTTGATAGCCTGAAAACTTGGTTGACTTCACATTTTTTAAAGTTAACGATTGTCATAACCTAACTAAATTGTCACATAGTGAAAAGAAATGGGGAAGGTGCAAGGTGCTTACAGTTTGGAAAATGAAGTTAGAGGAATGGATGTCCATTTAGGAGTTGAAAGATTGAACTCCAATGGGAATGGAGAAGAGATAGAGAAAGAAGGAAACATGATGAAAATCATTGAAAAGTTGCAGAAATATGTCCAGACTCACCGAGTAGATAACAAAAAGCTCATGAAATCTAGGGAGCAACAGGGAGAATTCAACATAAAGTTGGTGCATATCCTAGAAAGAATAGAAAATAAATTGGATAAGGAGAGTGTCTCAAGAAAATCAGGGAGTCACAGAAGAACAAAAAGTGATAGAATACATCACCAACACTCCCCGAGGCATTCCAATAAGAGAACACACAATAGCTCAAGTCCATCCTCTGTTAGGAATCATAGGAGGTCTATTGTGGATGAGCTACGAGGGGAAATGAACAAAATAAAACCTCCTACATTTGATGGTGAGCACAAGAAGGATGAAGATGCAGAGACATGGCTGCTAGGAATGATGAAGTACTTCCATTTGCATAACTATTATTTTCATATAGAGGGAATAATTTCCATATACCAACTTAAAGGAAAAGCATCCATATGGTGGGATCAACTGGTGCAATTACAACACCTTAGGGAGAAAAATGTGACTTGGAATGATTTGAAGAGGCATTTGAGAAGAAATACATGACCAAGAGGTATTATGAAAGAAAGATGAAAGATTTCTTTGAACTTAAACTGGGCATCATGGCTATTGATGAATATGAAAGAAGAATCTTAGAGTTGTTGAAGTATGTATCCTTCATCAAGGATGAGACAGTGAAGATTCATAGGTACCTGAGTGGGATGCCATATTTCATCATTGATAAAATGCAATATAATGATCCTAAGAATCTGGAAGAAACTATAAGGAGAGAAAAATTCTTACATGAGAATCAAATAGGAAAGCCTACTTTCCAGAAGTCTTGGGAGGACAAGAAGAATTTCAAGAAAGAACAAAGGAAAAAGGGAAACAAACCTCCATTTTTAAGAAACAGTCCTTAAGGAAAACCATCTTTTAGAGAGCATAGAATGGTTGAGTTGGGAGGGAAAAGGTCAAGGCAGGAATCCATTCAATGTTGGGGTTGTAAAGGAAACCACAAGTATAAAGATTGTCCTCACAAAAGTGACAAGGTAAGAGTTTTCCACAATGTACAACAAGCAGAAACAGTGGAGGACATGGTTAGAAGAGTACCAAGGATGTATGCAACCATGGAAAACAAGCAAGTTGAGTTTCAATCACCCATGGTTGAAGTTGAAGGTATGATCAATAACCATTCCTTTACAATTTTAATTTATTTGGGGGATTGGAATAGCTATATAGACCCTAAGGTAGTGGACATATTTCTTTTTCCAAGAAGAAAACATGGGAAATATTGGTTGGTACAACTGGCTATAGGAGCCAAGAGGAATGTTGTTGAGTTGGTTATATCATGTCTAATGGGCATGGATGGACTGTATACCAAGGTAGATTTGAACATGTTGTCGTTGGGAACATATGATTTCCTAACTATTATGGATTGGTTGGAGAAAAACCATGCCATATTAGAATGCCATAACAAGGCATTCACTTTCTTGGATGAGGAAGGAAATCAGAAAACAATCCAAGGAAATCCCAGGGAAGTTACTGTCTGGGAAATCTTAGCAATGCAGTTGAAGAGGTGTTACAAGAAGGGATGCCAAATATTTGCATCCCATATGGAGGAAGCATCTAAGGATAAGGTGCCAAATATGGAGGATCATGTAGTCTTGGAATATTTTGAGGATGTGTTCAAGGAGGTACCAGGACTACCTCCAAAGAGAGATATTGATTTCTCTATTAATTTGATGCCTGGAGAAGCTCCAATATCAAAGACTCCTTACATAATGAGTACACCAGAGATGAAGGAACTGCAAATGCAGCTTGAAGAGATTCTAAAGAAGGGGCATATATGCCCAAGTGTGTCACCTTGGAGTGCCCTAGTCTTGTTCGTGAATAAGAAAGATGGGACATTGATATTGTGCATCGGCTTCAGACAATTGAACAAAGTAACTATAAATAACAAGTATCATCTGCCAAGGATTGATGATCTCTTTGATCAATTGAAGGATGCACATATATTTTCCAAGATAGATCTCAGGTCAGGATACCATCAAGTAAGGATTAAAGAGGAATATATCAACAAGACCACCTTCAGGACAAGATATGGTCATTATGATTTCATAGTGGTTCCATTTGGGTAATCAAATGCACCTGTTGTTTTCATGTGCTTAATGAATAGTGTTTTCCGAGAATATTTAGACAAGTTTGTCATTGTTTTTCTGTATGACATTCTTGTATATTCCAAGTCAGAAGAAGAGCATGAGAATCATTTGAGGATGGTGCTTCTAAGAGAACATCGGTTGTATGACAAATTGATCAAGTGCTCATTTTATCAAAACATAATTCACTTTTTGGGACATATCATATCTGAAGAAGGGATAACAGTGGACCCTGAAAATATTGAGGCCAATAAAAGGTGTACAACACCTAATAATGTGATAGAAGTTAGATCCTTCATGGGTCTAGATGGCTAATACAGAAGGTTCATTGCAGGGTTTTCGATAATAGCTCACCCCATCACTTCCTTGCAAAGGAAGGGGAAGAAGCTTCAATGGACAAAAGAATGTGAAAATAGTTTCCATCAATTGAAGCAACTGTTAACCAGTGCTCCAATTATGAATATCATAGATCCAAATGAATATTTCATGGTTTGCACAGATGCATGCAAAGAAGGATTTGGTGCATTCCTTATCCAAAATGGGTTTGCAATATGTTTCGAGTCCAGAAAATTGAAAGCGCATGAAAGGATCTATGCCACTCATGATTTGGAATTGGTAGCCATAGTGAACGCTTTGAAGAAGTGGAGGAAATATCTCATGGGAAAGAGGTTTGAGCTAAGGATAGACCATGATGGTCTGAAATATTTGTTTGATCAACCTGCTTTGAATGCTAGGCAGAGTAGATGGTTGGCATTCCTCTGTGAGTATGAATTTGATATCAAGAACATCAAAGGAAAGGACAACAAAGGGGATGACGCACTCAGTAGGAGAGTGCATGAACTACATGATACAACCATTAGCATGTATCAGATGAATCTTAAAGGCATAATTTCTGAAGTTGTGAAAGCAGATTTGTAGTACATGGATTTGGTAACAAAATTGCAACAAGGTAAAATGAAGTAGAAGGTTGAGGATTATGAATTGAGATTTGATGGAATCCTTCTATACAGAAACATAGTCTATGTACCCAAATCTTATGAATTGAGGAGTGTGATTTTAAAATAAATGCATAATGTGCCTTATGTAGGACACCGAGATATCAAAAAATAATTTCAGCAGTCAAAAGCCAATATTATTGGCTAGGCATGAAGAGGAAGATTGCTGATTTTATTGTTAAATGATTGGAATGTCAAAGGGTCAAGGCTGAGCATAGATACCCGACTGGGCTACTGCAGCCATTACCCATTCTTGAGTGGAAATGGGAAGTGGTAATAATGGATTTCATCATGGGATTTCCCAGAATGAGCAAGCAACATGATGTAATCATGTTATTGGCAGACATGCTTACTAAAGATGCCCATTTCATTCCTATGAAGACTAATCATAAGGAAACTAACATTTTTGATACTTATATTAGGGAAGTCGCACACTTTCATGGCCTACCCAAGACAATTGTGTTTGAAAAAGACCCAAATTTTACGTCAAATTTCTAGAAGGGGTTATTCAAAGGGTTCAGAACAAATCTAAACTTCAACATTGCTTATCATCCCGAGTCTGATGCGTAGATAGAGAGGGTGAACCAAGTGATAGAAGATATGTTAAGAATGTATGTGATGGAGAAACCCTCTAAATGGGAATATTATCTACACTTGGTAGAATTTTCCTACAACAATGGGTATCAAGCATCACTGAAGATGAGTCTGTTTAAAGCACTTTATGGAAGAAAATGAAACACCCTAGTAAGTTGGGACAACCGAGCTGATAGGGTAGTGGTTGGACCAAAGTTGCTCAAGGAAATGGAAGAAAACATGCTGAAGATTAAGAAGAATTTGAAGGCTTCCTAAGACAGGAAGAAAAGTTATGCTGATAAGAACATAAGTCACATGGAATTTAAAGTAGGGGATCATGTATTCCTGAGAGTGAAGGCCAACAAAAGTTCCCTGAAGTTGGGAAATTGTTCGAAGTTGATGGCTTAGTATTGTGGGTCATTTGAAATACTAGAGAGGATTGGTACAATAGCATATAGGCTTGCATTTCCTGCATGTATGTCTATGCATAATGTATTTCATGTGTGATTTCTTAATAAATATGTACCTGATGCTAATCATGTTATTAATTGGAATGTGATTCAGATGGAGCAGGAAAGCGCTTTTTAGGTGCATCTGGTGTGTATCCTGGATCGAAAAATCAAGCAGCTTTGGAATTGACCCATAGGGCATGTAAACATTCAGTGGACCTAGTATGGTCCCGAAGACGCAACATGGGAGCATGAAGATGCTATGTGGGTAGAGTACCCACATCGTTTTGAATATTTTGAAAATCTTGTTGATATTATGTAAATGAGTTGCACTAAGGATAGTGAAAAAATAAGGGGAGGGGATTGTAATACCCTAAGGCCGAGCCCATTTGAAATTTAAATGATGTTTGTAGGCTGGTGAGTCAAGTAATTATAATATGGTATGCTTATGTGTTTATTAGGCTGAAGAGCCTAGATGCTAAGGTCAGTGGGCCTGGTTATTTTTGTATATGTAATTATGCAGATTATTAATAAAATACATCACTACGTGTAGAAAAACCACGAATAAAGAGTTATTGGGGACTAATATTCTGATCTAGGTGGATATCAATGGCCACCCACCTTTTCCAATTGGCTCAAAACAACTTTCTGACAATTTTGGCAATTTACTATTTTTAGCAGGTTTTAACTTTCGAGGCCATTTTGAGGGCCTAAATGAAGGTTTTTCAAGATTGAGGTTCTCAATGATATCCAAAGGCATGATTTATCCCCCAAAATAAATATCCTCGACGATACCTTTCCAACGAGCTATCATATTCCTAAAATAGAGATCGTATGCAAAAGTTACGACCCCGAGAAGTTGATGTACTAACTTACCCAAATGGGGCCCACATGGCTTTTGGCACTTCATCTCCTAGGGTTAGGTTTTTGGATGTCTAGGGTTTTTGGAATTCCTTTTTATTGTAAAAATTACTTTAGAGCCTCATTGTAATCATCTTCTTGCGAATGCAAGTAGCCGTCACATCTCTTCTCAGAGATAAGTTGCCACCATTCTAGCGAGCCTTTCACTTTGTATTTTTACAGTCTCTGTACATTTCTTTCATTAATAGAAATCATGTATTATTGTATCTCTGTGTTTATGGTTACATTTATGATATATTTTTGTTATATTATTGGATATACACGATATCTTTGTGCATTTATTTATTATATCTCCGCTCTCATTTCGTGCCAAAAATAATCCGGATCAGCTCCACTGGGTAGGGAAACGAATGGAGTTGAGAGGATAGGAAATAGCGTATAAGATTGAGGGATTAAACAAAGGGAATATTATAATGTATTCCTGAAAATTATTGAAGTTGGGAAAATAAACCCAATTATCCTAAGTTTTTTTTAGGAAAGGAACAAATTCCAAGTGGATAGGAGTGTGATCCTGGAGAGCCAAGTGTCACCCAGGATGCATGCAGATTTATGTGGGAGTTTCTACCTTTGTTGGGGCTCACAAACCATTATGTCCACCTTCCTGAGGAGTTCATTTGAACTAGGGAAGATCTCTCACAATTCTGCAATCTGACCATTCTCACCATTTTCCTTCCTCACTATCAACACTCTGACCAGTCTGGACATTTAGTTTTCCATGAGTTCAGGCTCAACATGCTAGCTATCCCTTGTGCAGTTCACGCATGCACTGAAGAAGTACACAGCTAGAGTCATTTATGCCTTTGTGAACCTTTATAAATTGCCGAGTCATCCCCTTTCCTTACCTGATTTTGGTGGTTGTCATTTGAAGAGGTGGGTTGTCAGGCCCATGGTTGAAGAAGCCATTTGTCAAGCCCGTGAGAAACTCTCTCCAGGCGATGGAGAGAGTTTGTTGGGAAGTTATTTCTCCTGGAGGGAGTCCAATACCATCTACATAACTCTAAGAATTCTTGATTCGACCTATTGTTGAAGCCCTAGAAGGGATGTGGAGCAACCGATGGACTGTGGAACAATGAAGGTGCATGTTCCTGGGGTGGGACAAGCATGTGGGGAATGAGAGTCCATGAGTAGTGGGCGTAAGTAGGATTATTGGAGAGAATCCTTCCAGTGGCACAGTGCAATTCTCGTAGCCTCAACCTAGGTATAGGATTCCTTTTCCATGGGTGGATTCTAGTCCCAGCTCGGGGGTGACCCACTGATGAGCATGATGAGAAGCGGGGTCTAAGGATGGAAGGTTCATTGAAGGTCTGCATGTAGTTGGTGGTCATCTATTGAAAGATAAATACCAAATCTCTATTGATTGTATGTGGTGTAATTGTACATGTTTTATAACTTGATGAGTAACGCCTAGATATATCATATATGTTGTATGTATCTCGATGACATCCTCATTTACAACAAGACTTGAGAAGAACACTTGCATCATATTCATCAGGTTTTGCACACCCTGCAGAAGCACCAACTCTACAACAACTTGGAAAAATGTTCCTTCGGCATGGACATGGTTCATTACCTAGGCTACATCATTGATCAAAATGGCGTACATGTGGATCCAGCCAAAATCAAAGTCACTTGTGACTGGCCATCCCCAACCACACTCACTGAGCTTCGGATCTTCTTGGGCCTTTCCAATTTCTACCGAAGGTTTGTGTTGGGATTCTCCCATATTGCATGGGTCCTCAGCCAAGTAACTGGGGGTGGTGGTAAGAAAAAATTTATGTGGGGTTGGTCCCAACAACAAGCGTTTGATGATTTGAAGCAAAACTTGTGCTCATTCCCCGTACTTTCACTACCAAAACTGTATCATCCCTTTGATATCAAGAAAAATGATTCAAACCATGACCTGAGCATCGTTATCACTTAGCATAGCCACCCCGTGGCCTATCATAGTGAGACACTATCAGATGCTATCCATAAGTACCCTACTTATGACAAAGAAATGTACTCCATTGTGCAAGCCTGCCGCCAGTGGAGACATTATATTATTGGGAAGGAAACAATCATCCACACTAATCATAATCCACTGCAGTTCATGCAGACACAAGGAAAATTGCAGAATGACTGCCATCATAAGTGGTCCACGTACTTGCAGTAATTCCACCTCAACATCAAGTATAAAATAGGAAGCACCAATCACGTTACTGATTTCCTCAACAAACTACCAATCACGACACTCACCACGGTGCTATACTCTTTCGGCCATGAGATCTCTGGATGGAACCAACTCTATGAGACAAACGCAGACTTCGCCACCACCTAGAAAATTTTGGGCACAAACGTAGTTGTCGCTAATTTCCATCTTCATGACGGGTTGTTGTGTCATCTGGGCCATATCTACATTCCATCAAGCGAGCAAGAAAATATGATCTGGGAACCTTACTACAGTCGGGTGGCAGGACACTTCAGCATCGAAAAGACAGTGGTAATGCTACAGAAACATTTCTACTGGCTGAAACTTCGATAGGAGTTCAACAAATATACTAGGTCCTGGATTTCCCGCGTGATTGCCAAACCAACCACTAAGAAACAGGGCCTGTAAAACCCTCTTCTTACTCCTGACAGGCCATTATAATCCATCTCAATGGACTACATGTCGGGCCTCCCATCCACAAAGCAAGGAAATGACTGTGTTTTTGTGGTTGTGGATTGCCTTTCTAAGATGGCAATTCTGGCCGCATGCAAGAAGAGCATCACAACAAAGGTGTTGTAGGTGAATCCCCCTGTGGAGAAGTGGATTCCATCTTGGTCTCTAGACTCCTAAGACCAAGACAGAAAAGTGCTTAACATGAACACTCACTTCCTTTTAGATCCTATCAAGCTAATGAATGAAAGAGAAGGAGAAAGATATGCACCTTATTAGCGACGCTTTTCCTTGCAAAGTCATGGTTGAGCTTCGATCCTGAGCTCCCTGGTAGATCCTATAAGACAAAAAAAGATACAATGGACTTCCTACTCTACTAATATTATCTCAATCATAGATTCATCTACTGCAGACAAACTCATATGGAATAAGCACAAGTTTGAAAGAAACATGCCAAGCTTTGATTATTTAATGAGAACAAATAAAAGTACTTACAATCCTTTGAATGAAGGTGTAACAACCTCTTCCAGTTCTCCTTGTCCAACCCATTTGCTCAAATAATATCCACTGATTGCTTTGATGACATCTCACCCATGAGATCATAAGTTTGATGTAATTCTCAATCTCCATTGTACCTTTCACCATGAGAAGGCCTCCTTATATAACCTTGGAGAGGTCCAACCACTTGAGAGATATTTGGGATAAGTTGAGGATACCTCTCCTTCAGTTAAGGATCTTCCCTAAGATCATGCCTTGACCATCTATTTGAATCCAACTACCTTCAGGAGTTCAGGGATTCTTCTTTGATTTGCCTCAACAAACCTAGAATTTGCCAAAAAAAGGGTAGAGCTCCCCCAAAAGGGTGCACAGGACGCTCAAGCACTCCCCCAAAGAGGTTCAGGGAAAACCAACACTCCTTGATAGTGGGTAGGGGAGCGCTCCTCTCCAAAATTTAGTTTTTGAGTGTTTTTTCCATGGCAAAAGGTTTGTACTCCCTGTCAAGTGACTTATCTTCTTAAAAACTAGTCTTTGGGGTGTCTTAAGTGTCTTTGTGATGTCGTTAGAGGTACGACATAAGTAAGATGGTAGTGTAATGTTTGTGACACTTGCAACACTTGTAGTTAAGATGCAATACTTGCGGACAAGATGCGACACTTACAACACTTGTAATGATGACACTTGCGACGCTATCAAAGTGAGTAATTTTGAGGTGTAACAGATTGCCCCCCAAAGTACGAAGTTAGAAGATGATGATGACTAAATTACTTTGTAGAATTTTTCGAGCAAGTGTATGGAAGAAGAGAAACCGGAAAAAGTTGCACACAACCATCAAACAAATATTATGACATGTTTCAAACCCAAGGCAGGCATACCTATGCTTGAGTGATAAATACTTTTTAGGTATGGCCACCATAAAATACACTGCGGATCCATAATTATATTGAAAAAATGGTATAGCCACTGTAGATACAATGTGGATCTATAATCCTATGGCCTGAACTGATCATAGCCACGAATAATACACAGTGGATCTATGAAATGACAATACATAGCCACGACTAATACAACCTGGGAAAAGTACATATAAGAGTGATGACTCAACCTAGGGTGATTTATCGCTCAATTTGTAGGATAGGTCAGGTAGCTTAAGATTAAAGGTCAAACTGGCATAACAGGAGCTTCCCCACCCACTGTCACCTCGATGGGGAGCTCTTTCTATTCAGGGTGGCTAATCCCAAGGGAGACGTCCCTAGTAATCTAGGGTATTGAAGGAAAAGGATCAAGGTTTTAAGGCTCAAAGGTTAAGATAAGCTTTCCCTTCACAGATTAATGCCAAGAAGATAGTCAAAGAGAAGTTATTCCACTGAAAAAGGGCACCTATTTGTGAGACAAGGCAAATAAAACTAAAATGTGCAGTAGTGGTTAGTACTTCAAATTGTTAATGACTATCTTTCATATATACACATGAGCATAAATAAATGTAATTATTGACGAAGTCAATGATTTCAATTAAAGCTAAGACTTATGATTATTACTTCCTTAATAACTACAAATGATAGAGCATTCAATGTATAAAATTAATCCTTGATTTATCACAACGCATTAAATGTGCTCATATATATATATATATATATATTGTTTTTGCATAAAGCCTACTAAAGGTGACGTCAACCCTAATCTAGGTTAGTTTTGGTAGGCAAGGAAGTGGACGTTTTGCAAATTAAGCCAATGAAAATAATCTACACATCAATGCCAATTG
>JZKD02S1665326.1:82806-108496 GCA_000966675.3 Picea glauca | reverse complement strand
AGTAAAAGCACATAATGTTTTCCATGTTTCATTATTGAAGAAATATGTACACGATTCTAATCATATAATTGACTGGTCTGTGATCCAGGTGGAACTGGAGGGAGAATTCCTGCCATAACCTCAATGCATACTGGACAGAAAGGAAACCCCACTTAGGAACCGAACCATTGCACAGGTCAAGGTGCGGTGAAAACATTTTGGCCCAGATGAGGCTACGTGGGAAATGGAAGATGCCATGAAACAGGCATATCCGATTTTGTTTACTTCTGTACATACACGTCATATTGATAGATAGAACATCGAGGGCTATGTTCCTTTAAGGGGGAGGGAATTGTAACACCCTGTTTCCCCCAGTTTTTAAAAATAATTATATTGGCCAAGAACTATGGCAAACTCAAAGACGTGAATGTTTGATTTGATGGACCTTTGTATAAAAGGTCGATGAATGAAAATTATGTTATCAATATGTGTTGCATGATTGTTGGGAGGGGGATGTGCTAAAAGAGACCACAATGGCTAATGAGAGGTGGTGGAAGGGACCTGGAATGGTTGCGTTAACTTCCACTGAGCTAGTATTGTACTGGTTTATACTTGCTCACAAGCCTAAGTAGCTCTCTGATCCTGGAATGGATTTCCCATCAGGTTCGTAGGTGGTGAGGCTTCTCAAGAGTTAATGAGGGGATGGGGGTGAATCGCCCATCCGTAACAGCCCTCATACCTGACCACGGATGGCGGAATTCGTGCCACATGCAACCTTGTAGACAGAAAGTGGCAAGAGAGGAAATGTGGTAGAGGAGAGAGCAGTGAACGCAACGAGGATCGCGAAAGAGACTGGAGAAACCCTGGAAAATGCAAGGAGTTATGAATACCAGGAGAAGGAGAGTAACCTTCATCTTGGATTATTTTTCCTGCATCAAGAGAAGGAGAGTAACCTTCGTCCTTGATTTATGTTGAGCTGGAAGTAGGAGACTGAACCTCAAAGCATCGTGGTCTAGCTCGGGGGTGGCTAGTGGTAAATTTGTTTGGAGTCACTAAGCCTACGGTTGGGTGGAAACGAGAACCCCTCTCAGCAGTTGCATCATGCCTGGTAGATTTGATAAGTATTTTATACCTTGTATTTCAGACTGAATATCGTGAATTCATGCTTGTGTTTATATGCCCATAATAATTTCTGTGTAGAATGATTGTCTGGTGTTTTAAACTGGAAATAATGGATGCATGTGTATGATTATATGTCATCATTGGTTTCTGTACAAATGGTTAAGTCTGGGGTCGGAAGGGTAGCTCTCTAAGGTCTCAGAGTCGTGGGAGTTTGAAGCCCCGAGAAGTTGAATTTCGTGATTCAAGCTCAGAAGGGATAGCGAGCCCAATTATAGAAAGAGAGAATACCCTATCATTCGGTTGATGAATGGTCGAATCCCTTCGGGAATGCCCAAGATCTGTCAAGACCTATGGATCTAGAGGAGGAGCGTAGGCGTTAACACCTTGACCCTTTCAGCCTTCGCATGTAGCGATGGGATCCTGGACCGTAGATCCAAGGATCTGATGGAGCCCTATTGACCATCGATCTTAGCCTTTGTATAGGCAAGAGAGTAGCATTTCGCTGACTTGCGACTTGGAATGGTCAAGGATAGGGCTGCATGAACTCACGATTCATGAGATCGTGACGAGATCATGACCGTCGGATCTAAGGCATGAGAGGACCATTGGATCAAAACCTTCGATGGTATCACCTATCGGGGGTTCAAAACTTGAGAGAGTTTCTTTTCGATTGTAGAAGTCACGAAGTGTCGAGCATAGAGGGCTCGTGTAAACACGTAACCCATCCATAAGTGGGGACCGCGTGGCTAATAGGTGGCGTAATGACAAGCGCCCAGAGAAAGGTGGGAATGGGTGACGGGTGATGGACACATGTCGCCTGGGAAGGATTCAACCCATTGTTGACTCATCGTATCTCGAGAACTCGTGAAGGAGGAGCATGAGCGCTGAACACTCCAACTTCTGAAGTCGTGAGATGCGAGTAGCACTAGTATTTAGCCTAGGAAGTGGGTAACTGGTGGTGGATACGTGTCTCACTGGGAAAGATTCAACCCATTGTTGACTTATCGTGGCCTGGGGTTTCGCAGGATGAAGAAGCTGCACCTTGATCACTAAGTCCGTGAAACGCGAAGAGCCGAGGTATCGTGCAACGGGCGACGACGACACAACTTGTGAGCAGAGTATAGCGACGTTGACAAGTGGTATCTACACGTCGTTTAGGCAGAGTCCACACAACATTGACCTATCATGTCTCAGGGATTCTCGAAGGAGGAGCATGAGAGCTCAACACCGCAACTCGTGAAGTTGCGAGTGGTGCTAGTGTTTGGCCTAGCTTGTGGTTACATGTAGCGGAAGCTAGTGAGGAGGGATCCATACCCGTATAGCATCTTGGGTATCGGTGTTTGCATAAATTGGAGTCAAGAGTCTTGATTCCCGACTCGCAAGTTACGAAAGGCACTTGCGCTAAGGCCAGCTTATGGTCATTTGGAGGAGGATAAGGAAAGAGAGAGTTGGCGCTAGGCCCCATAGAAGTCTTCGAGGATTCTTTTTCTTGAAGAAAAGATGAAAAATCTAATTTTTTGTAGTGGGATTATAACAAATTGGTATCAGAGCATGGTTAAAACACTTGGCCTGCTTGGGCTCATGAATGAATTACGTAGAAACTCCATTTGAAGTACTCTTAAAAAGAGTAACCTTCTATCTTAACCCCTTTATCAAAAGTCAAAGTTAAGAATGAAAATTCCTATTGTGTGTATGCATTTGAAAAATATGAATTATGCGTTGGTTATAAATGAATGTAAATATTGACTAACAATAAGTGTTTTTCTTGCACAACAAGAGGATGATCAATCGCAGGAAACTGCAAACGCATAGAATGGTGATGCACCACGAAGTGGGGGATGGCTCCCACAATAGAGACGAAGAATCCGACAAAAGGAGAGTGGTAGAGACCCCTCTCGATCTAGCTGAGACTGTGAGAAGCCTCATGGTCAAACTATAGAGCTACAAGGCCAACAACGAGAGGTTGATAAAAGAGCAAGAGAAGCAGACAAAAATTAATGCAGTCTTGCTACAAAGTTTATCCGACATACAAAGACAATTGTAGCATGAACCTGACACCAGTCACGCAGACCGATGACAAACAAAGAAAAGTCAAAGTCCACCTGAGATATGGAAATGTGGTCTTTTAAGTGGCCACACTGGGAAGAGCACCTCGAGAAAGGCCCACCCCAGAGATAAGGGACAAGCGTCGGATGATTCCTCAGGAAAGGAAACTGGCAACCCGGAGGGATCTTCTAGTAGAAAAACTAGTTCTTATTCCTGAAGAAAACGGAAGAAGCAAAAGCATTCCAAAAGTCACAATTTCGAAGAATTCAAGAAGGCCAAACCACCCTTTTTCGACGGTGAAATAAAGAAAGGGGAGGAAGAGGAGGCCTAGTTTCTTGGACTAAAGAAGTATTTTAGAGTCCATGACTTCTCAGAAAACATGAAAGCTCGAGTAGCCACTTTCAACTTGAATGGAAAGGCTTCCATTTGGTGGGAAGACCTTAAGAATGTAAAATGGATTCACGAAGAGGACCTATCTTAGGAATGGTTTGAGAAATCCTTCAGAAAGAAGTATCTGTCGAAAAAGTATTTCGACGAGAAGACTAAAGAATTCTATGAACTCAAACTGGGGCAACTTACCAAAGAGGAATATGTCAGCAGATTCCTCGAGTTGTTGAGGTATGTACCCTATATAAAAGCAGAAAAGGCAAAGGTGCAACGATTAATCAATGGACTACCTAAGGACTATCAGAACAAGATTGAGTTTGATGATCCAAAGACCCTAGAAGACACTATCCAAAAGGCAAGATATTGCTATGAACAGTTGGGGCATCAGACAGAACCTCGCGAAAAATGGAAGCAGAAGAATAGTTCAGGATTCCAGAAAAAGGGGTTTAAATCCTCAAGATTTAAAAACTAGAAGGACTCAAGGATGAGCTTCCCAACCCGAAGTGTACACCAACAAAATTTCCCCTCCCAGAGTGGAAATAAACCTTCTAGGTCTACCCCATGAAAGATTGATAACCCAAAGAGAGAACCCTTGAAATGTTGGGGTTGTGGAGAAGAACATCTACTGAGGGATTGCCCGTATCGACAACAGAACAGTCGGAGAATTTACAACATTCAAGAAGCTACCACCGTCAATGATGTGGCCAAGAGTGTGCCGCGAATTTATGTAGCCTTGGATAATAAACAATCTTACCACCAAGCTTCACTGGTGGAGATGGAAGGTATGATCACCAACCATCTAGTGTCTATTCTAATTGACCCTGGTTCAAATTTGAGTTATATAGCTCCTAAGGCTGTTGATAAGTGTAAATTACAACCACATAAACACGCCAAGCCATGGTTGGTACAATTAACCACTAGCACCAAAATAAATGTAGTGGAGGTCATACCAGCTTGCCAATTCACTATGGGTGAATTCCCCACCCAAGAAACCCTTAACATACTACCCCTAGGATCATATGACCTATTGATTGGAATGGATTGGCTAGCCACATATAAATCTAGACCAGACTGTTACCATAAAACTTTAGAATGTGTAGGTGAATAAGGAAGAAGGATAACCCTTCGAGGGATCCAAAAACCTGTCTCGGTGAGACGAATATCAGCCCTTCAAATGAGAAAGTATTGCAGAAAGGAATGTCTACTTTATGAGATACAGGTGTTGGAATCAGTTGAAGATGACAAACCAAGCCTCGAAGACCACCCCACACTAAGAGAATATAGATATGTATTTCCGGAAGAGGTACCCGGTCTACCTCCGAGAAGGGACATTGAATTCTTGATAGAACTTGCACCGGGAGTGCTGCCAGTGTCTAGGACACCCTACAGGATGAGCACACTCGAACTAGTTGAGATTAAATTACAACTAAAATAAATGATGGACAAAGGCTATATCCAACCCAACGTGTCTCCATGGGGAGCACTAGTTCTGTTTGTAAAGAAGAAATATGGTACCCTTCGACTGTGCATAGATTATAGACAACTCAATAAGGTAACCATAAAGAACAAGTACCCCTTACCAAAATCGATGACCTTTTCGATCAATTGGGAGGTGCTTCCATCTTCTCAAAGATTGACTTCAGCTCTGGACACCATCAAGTCCGAATCAAGGGTGAAGACATCCAAAAAAATTCCTTTAGGATGATATATGGTCACTATGAGTTTGTGGTAGTACTATTTGGATTAACCAATGCCCCTGCCACTTTTATGTGCTTGATGAACAATGTGCTCAGCAAATTCTTAGACAAATTTTTACTGGTTTTTATTGAAAATATATTAATTTACTCCAAGAATAGAGAGGAACATGAGGAACATCTTAGACTTGTGCTTCAAGTGCTAAGAGAACATCAGCTCTATGGCAAATTTAGCAAGTGTGACTTTTTCTAGAAGCAGATACATTACTTGGGCCATGTCATATCCGAAGAAGGAGTAGTAGTAGACCCTGACAAGATCAGGTCTATCATGGAATGGCCTACCCCAAAGGATGTTTCAGATATTAGATCCTTTATGGGCTTAGCATGATACTATAGGAGATTTATAAAAGGATTCTCCAAGATTGGTTGTCCAATCACTGCCCTCCAGAAGAAGGGAGCTAAATTCACGTGGACACAAGNAGTACTGTACTGGTTTATACTTGCTCACAAGCCTAAGTAGCTCTCTGATCCTGGAATGGATTTCCCATCAGGTTCATAGGTGGTGAGGCTACTCAAGAGTTAATGAGGGGATGGGGGTGAATCGCCCATTCGTAACATCCATCATACCTGACCACAAATGGAAGAATTCATGCCACATGCAACCTTGCAGACAGAAAGTGGCAAGAGAGGAAATGTGGTAGAGGAGAGAGCAGTGAACGCAACGGGGATCGCGAAAGAGACTGGAGAAACCCTGGAAAATGCAAGGAGTTATGAATACCAGGAGAAGGAGAGTAACCTTCATCTTGGATTATTTTTCTTACATCAAGAGAAGGAGAGTAACCTTCGTCCTTGATTTATGTTGAGCTGGAAGTAGGAGACTGAACCTCAAAGCATCGTGGTCTAGCTCGGGGGTGGCTAGTGGTAAATTTGTTTGGAGTCACTAAGCCTACGGTTGGGTGGAAATGAGCACCCCTCTCAGCAGTTGCATCATGCCTGGTAGATTTGATAAGTATTTTATACCTTGTATTTCGGACTGAATATCGTGAATTCATGCTTGTGTTTATATGGCCATAATAATTTCTGTGTAGAATGATTGTCTGGTGTTTTAAACTGGAAATAATGGATGCATGTGTATGCTTATATGTCATCGTTGGTTTCTGTACAAATGGTTAAGTCTGGGTTCGGAAGGGTAGCTCTCTAAGGTCTCAGAGTCGTGGGAGTTTGAAGCCCCAAGAAGTTGAATTTCGTGATTCAAGCTCAGAAGGGATAGCGAGCCCAATTATAGAAAGAGAGAATACCCTATCATTCAGTTGATGAATGGTCGAATCCCTTCGGGAATGCCCAAGATCTGTCAAGACCTATGGATCTAGAGGAGGAGCATAGGCGTTAACACCTTGACCCTTTCAGCCTTCGCATGTAGAGATGGGATCCTGGACCGTAGATCCAAGGATCTGATGGAGCCCTATTGACCATCGATCTTAGCCTTTGTATAGGCAGGAGAGTAGCATTTCGCTGACTCGCGACTTGGAGTGGTCAAGGGTAGGGCTGCATGAACTCACGATTCATGAGATCACGATGAGATCGTGACCGTCGGATCCAAGGCACGAGAGGACCATTGGATCAAAACCTTCGAGGGTATCACCTATTGGGGGTTCGAAACTTGAGAGAGTTTCTTTTTTATTGTAGAATTCACGAAGTGTCGAGCATAGAGGGCTCGTGTAAACATGTAACCCATCCATAAGTGGGGACCGCGTGGCTGATAGGTGGCGTAATGACAAGCGCCCAGAGAAAGGTGGGAATGGGTGACGGGTGATGGACACATGTCGCCTGGGAAGGATTCAACCCATTATTGACTCATCGTATCTCGAGAACTCGTGAAGGAGGAGCATGAGCGCTCAACACTCCAACTTCCTAAGTCATGAGATGCGAGTAGCGCTAGTATTTAGCCTAGGAAGTGGGTAACTGGTGGTGGATACGTGTCCCACTGGGAAAGATTCAACCGACTGTTGACTTATCGTGGCCTGGGGTTTCGCAGGATGAAGAAGCTGCACCTTTATCACTAAGTCCATGAAACGTGAAGAGCCAAGGTCTCGTCCAACGGGCGGCGGCGATACAACTCGTGAGCAGAGTATAGTGGCATTGACAAGTGGTATCTACAC
The DNA here is from genome assembly GCA_000966675.3 of Picea glauca. NCBI lineage: Eukaryota > Viridiplantae > Streptophyta > Pinopsida > Pinales > Pinaceae > Picea > Picea glauca. The sequence goes on along the minus strand of JZKD02S1665326.1, from coordinate 101,109 downwards.
GTCGTTTAGGCAGAGTCCACGCAACATTGACCTATCGCATCTCAGGGATTCTAGAAGGAGGAGCATGAGAGCTCAACACTGCAACTCGTGAAGTTGCGAGTGGTGCTAGTGTTTGGCCTAGCTTGCGGTTACATGTAGCGGGAACTAGTGAGGAGGGAGCCATACCCGTATAGCATATTGGGTATCGATGTTTGGAGAAATGGGAGTCAAGAGTCTTGATTCCCGACTCGCAAGTTACGAAAGGCACTTGCGCTAAGGCCAGCTTATGGTCATTTGGAGGAGGATAAGGAAAGAGAGAGTTGGTGCTAGGCCCCATAGAAGTCTTCGAGGATTCTGTTTCTTGAAGAAAAGATGAAAAATCTAATTTTTTGTAGTGGGATTGTGACAAATTGGTATCAGAGCATGATTAAAACACTTGGCATGCTTGGGCTCATGAACGAATTACGCAGAAACTCCATTTGAAGTACTCTTAAAAAGAGTAACCTTCTATCTTAACCCCTTTATCAAAATTCAAAGTTAAGAATGAAAATTCCTATTGTGTGTATGCATTTGAAAAATATGAATTATGCATTGGTTATAAATGAATGTAAATATTGACTAACAATACGTGTTTTTCTTGCACAACAAGAGGACGATCAACCGCAGGAAACTGCAAACGCATAGAATGGTGATGCACCACGAAGTGGGGGATGGCTCCCACAATAGAGACGAAGAGTCCGATGAAAGGAGAGTGGTAGAGACCCCTCTTGATCTAGCTGAGACTGTGAGAAGCCTCATGGTCGAACTACAGAGTTGCAAGGCCAACAACGAGAGGTTGATAAAAGAGCAAGAGAAGCAGACAAAAATTAATGCAGTCTTGCTGCAGAGTTTATCCGACATACAAAGACAATTGCAGCATGAACCTGACACCAGTCACGCAGACCGATGAAAAACAAAGAAAAGTCGAAGTCCACCTGAGATATGGAAATGTGGTCTTTTAAGTGGCCATACTGGGAAGAGCACCTTGAGAAAGTCCCACCCCAGAGATAAGGGACAAGTGTCGGATGATTCCTCAGGAAAGGAAACTGGCAACCCGGAGGGATCTTCTAGTAGAAAAACTAGTTCTTATTCCTGAAGAAAATGGAAGAAGCGAAAACATTCCAAAAGTCACAATTTCGAAGAATTCAAGAAGGCCAAACCACCCTTTTTCGACGGTGAAATAAAGAAAGGGGAGGAAGAGGAGGCCTGGTTTCTTGTACTAAAGAAGTATTTTAGAGTCCATGACTTCTCAGAAAACATGAAAGCCCGAGTAGCCACTTTCAACTTGAATGGAAAGGCTTCCATTTGGTGGGAATACCTTAAGAATGTAAAATGGATTCACGAAGAGGACCTATCTTGGGAATGGTTTGAGAAATCCTTCAGAAAGAAGTATCTGTCGAAAAAGTATTTCGACGAGAAGACTAAAGAATTCTATGAACTCAAACTGGGGAAACTCACCAAAGAGGAATATGTCAGCAGATTCCTCGAGTTGCTGAGGTATGTACCCTATATAAAAGCAGAAAAGGAAAAGGTGCAACGATTAATCAATGGACTACCTAAGGACTATCAGAACATGATTGAGTTTGACGAGCCAAAGACCCTAGAAGACACTATCCAAAAGGCAAGATATTGCTACGAACAGTTGGGGCATCGGACAGAACCTCGCGAAAAATGGAAGCATAAGAATAGTTCAGGATTCCAGAAAAAGGGGTTTAAATCCTCAAGATTTAAAAACTAGAAGGACTCAAGGATGAGCTTCCCAACCCAAAGTGTACACCAGCAAAATTTCCCCTCCCAGAGTGGAAATAAACCTTCTAGATCTACCCCATGAAAGATTGATAACCCAAAGAGAGAACCCTTGAAATGTTGGGGTTGTGGAGAAGAACATCTACTGAGGGATTTCCCGTATCGACAACAAAATAGTCAGAGAATTTACAACATTCAAGAAGCTACCACCGTCAATGACGTGGCCAAGAGTGTGCCGCAAATTTATGTAGCCTTGGATAATAAACAATCTGACCACCAAGATTCACTGGTGGAGATGGAAGGTATGATCACCAACCATCTAGTGTCTATTCTAATTGACCCTGGTTCAAATTTGAGTTATATAGCTCCTAAGGCTGTTGATAAGTGTAAATTACAACCACATAAACACGCCAAGCCATGGTTGGTACAATTAACCACTGGCACCAAAATAAATGTAGTGGAGGTCATACCAGCTTGCCAATTCACTATGGGTGAATTCCCCACCCAAGCAACCCTTAACATACTACCCCTAGGATCATATGACCTATTGATTGGAATGGATTGGCTAGCCACATATAAAGCTAGACCGGACTGTTACCATAAAACTTTAGAATGTGTAGGTGAAGAAGGAAGAAGGATAACCCTTCGAGGGATCCAAAAACCTGTCTCGGTGAGACGAATATCATCCCTTCAAATGAGAAAGTATTGCAGAAAGGAATGTCTACTTTATGAGATACAGGTGTTGGAATCAGTTGAAGATGACAATCCAAGCCTCGAAGACCACCCCACACTAAGAGAATATAGATATGTATTTCCGGAAGAGGTACCCGGTCTACCTCCGAGAAGGGACATTGACTTCTTGATAGAACTTGCACTGGGAGTGGTTCCAGTGTCTAGGACACCCTATAGGATGAGCACACCCGAACTAGTTGAGCTTAAATTACAACTAAAAGAAATGATGGAGAAAGGCTATATCCATCCAAACGTGTCTCCATGGGGAGCACTAGTTCTGTTTGTAAAGAAAAAATATGGTACCCTTCGACTATGCATAGATTATAGACAACTCAATAAGGTAACCATAAAGAACAAGTACCCCTTACCAGAATCAATGACCTTTTCAATCAATTGGGAGGTGCTTCCATCTTCTCAAAGATTGACTTCAGGTTTGGACACCATCAAGTCCGAATCAAGGGTGAAGACATCCAAAAAACTGCCTTCAGGATGAGATATGGTCACTATGAGTTTGTGGTAGTACTATTTGGATTAACCAATGCCCCTGCCACTTTTATGTGCTTGATGAACAATGTGCTCAGCAAATTCCTAGACAAATTTTTACTGGTTTTTATTGACAATATATTAATTTACTCCAAGAATAGAGAGGAACATGAGGAACATCTTAGACTTGTGCTTCAAGTGCTAAGAGAACATCAGCTCTATGGCAAATTTAGCAAGTGTGACTTTTTCCAGAAGCAGATACATTACTTGGGCCATGTCATATCTGAAGAAGGAGTAGTAGTAGACCCTGACAAGATCAGGTCTATCATGGAATGGCCTACCCCAAAGGACGTTTCAGATATTAGATCCTTTATGGGATTAGTAGGATACTATAGGAGATTTATAAAAGGATTCTCCAAGATTGGTTGTCCACTCACTGCCCTCCAGAAGAAGGGAGCTAAATTCACGTGGACACAAGAATGTGAAGAAACATTTCAATCCTTAAAACATCTACTGACCCATGCACCCGTGTTGAAGATCGTTGATCCCGAAAAGACTTCCTCGTGTGCACAGATGCCTATAAGGAAGGTCTCAGAGGATTCCTTATGCAAGGAGGAAGTGTAATCTGCTATGAATCCCGAAAATTGAATGAGCACGAAGTCAACTATGTGACCCATGACCTAGAACTGGCCCCCATAGTGCACGCCTTAAAAATGTAGAGGCATTACCTCCTGGGAAGGAAATTTGCACTTATGACAGACCACTGTGGATTCCGATATCTATTTGACCAACCAAAACTCAATGCTAGGCAAGCTAGGTGGATGGACCTTCTTAGTGAGTTTGATTTCGAAATCAAACATATCAAGGGAAAGGAAAATAAGGTGCCGATGCCCTTAGCAGAAGTATGAAAACGATTCATCTGGTAGTGGTGAGCACCTGTGAGACTAATGTCAAGGAAAGAGTTAGGAATGCACAAGAAACATACACATTTTTCTAGACCGTGACCTCATACCTGGACCAAGAACCGACAAGGATAAAGTATGAAGGCTACCAGATGATATATGGAGGTTTACTAACTTACAGAAAACAGATTGTATATTCCAGATTGTGATGACTTGAAGAGGTTCATAATGGATGAACTACATAAAATACCATATACTGGTCATCCAGGATTCCAGAAGATGATCACAGCCACCAGGAAACAATTCTATTGGCCTGGATTGAAGAAAGACATAGCTGAGAACTTAGCCAAATGCATAGAATGCCAATAGGTTAAAGTAGAACACCAACACCCAACAGGATTATTACAACCCCTGCCAATACCGGAGTGGAAATGGGAAACCATCTCCATGGATTTCATCACCGGATTACCAACCTCGACCAAACAGAATGATGCCATCATGGTGGTGGTGGATAAATTGAGCAAGTCTTCTCATTTTATCCCCATAAAGACGACTTGCAAGGCAATAGACATCGCCAACATATTCATGAAGGAGATATTCAGACTACATGGTATGCCTCAAGAGATCGTGTCTGACAGAGACATGAAATTTACTTCCAACTTTTGGNCGAAAATAGATTGTATATTCCAGATTGTGATGACTTGAAGAGGTTCATAATGGATGAACTACATAAAATACCATATACTGGTCATCCAGGATTCCAGAAGATGATCACAGCCACCGGGAAACAATTCTATTGGCATGGATTGAAGAAAGACATAGCTGAGAACTTAGCCAAATGCATAGAATGCCAATAGGTTAAAGTAGAACACCAACACCCAACAGGATTATTACAACCCCTGCCAATCCCGAAGTGGAAATGGGAAACCATCTCCATGGATTTCATCACCGGATTACCAACCTCGACCAAACAGAATGATGCCATCATGGTGGTGGTGGATAAATTGAGCAAGTCTGCTCATTTTATCCCCATCAAGATGACTTGCAAGGCAATAGACATCGCCAACATATTCATGAAGGAGATATTCAGACTACATGGTATGCCTCAAGAGATCGTGTCTGACAGAGACATGAAATTTACTTCCAACTTTTGGAAATCCTTGATGGCTGGTCTAGAGACCAAATTACTGTTTAGCACTGCCTATCATCCTCAAACCGATGGACAGATGGAAAGGGTGAGCCAACTATAAGAAGACATGCTAAGGATGCATGTAATGCATCAACCCAAAAAGTGGGAAGATTACTTGCCACTAGTGGAATTCGTCTACAACAATGGCTACCAAGAATCCCTGAAGATGAGCCTTTTCGAAGTCAACTATGGTAGACCGTGCAATACTCCAATCAGCTGCAGTAATCCCGTGAACAGAGTTACTATTGGACCCGACATGTTGAAAGAAATGGAACTACAAGTAACCGAGATAAAACAAAATCTAAAGGTCGCTCAGAACAGACAGAAAAGTTACAACGACCGAAAGAGAACTCCGAGAGATTTTAAGAAGGGAGACCACGTATATCTCAGAGTTAGGCCCAGGAAGAGTTCCCTGAGGATGGGAGCTTGTGCCAAGTTGGCACCTCGGTATTGTGGACCCTTTTAAGTTCTAGATAGAGTGGGACCTGTAGCCTATAGGCTARCACTTCCTCCCACAGTAAAAGCACATAATKTTTTCCATGTTTCATTATTGAAGAGATATGTACATGATTCTAATCATATAATTGACTGGTCTGTGATCCAGGTGGAACCGGAGGGAGAATTCCTGCTAGAACCTCAATGCATATTGGACTGAAAGGAAACCCCACTCAGGAACCAAACCATTACACAGGTCAAGGTGTAGTGGAAACATTTTGGCCCAGATGAGGCTACGTGGGAAATGGAAGATGCCATGAAACAGACATATCCGATTTTGTTTACTTCTATACATACACGTCATGTTGATAGATAGAACATTGAGGACGATTTTCTTTTAAGGGGGAGGGAATTGTAACACCCTGTTTCCCCCAGTCTGTAAAAATATTTATATTGGCCAAGAACTATGGAAAACTCAAAGACGTGAATGTTTGATTTGACGGACCTTTGTATAAAAGGTTGATGAATGAAAATTATGTTATGAATATGTGTTGCATGACTTTTGGGAGGGGGATGTGCTAAAAGAGACCACGATGGCTAATGAGAGGTGGTGGAAGGGACCTGGAATGGTTGCGTTAACTTCCACCGAGCCAGTACTGTACTAGTTTATACTTGCTCACAAACCTAAGCAACTCTCTGATCTTGGAATGGATTTCCTATCATGTTGGTAGGTGGGGAGGCTCCTCAAGAGTTAATGAGGGGATGGGGGTGAACCGCCCATCCGTAACAGCCCTCAAACCTGACCACAGATGATGGAATTTGCGTCACATGCAACCTTGCAGACAGAAAGTGGCAAGAGAGGAAATGTGGTAGAGGAGAGAGAAGTGAACGCGATGGGGATCACGAAAGATACTGGAGAAACACTGGAAAATGCGAAAATGCAAGGAGTTCTGAATACCAGGAGAAGGAGAGTAACCTTCGTCTTGGATTATTTTTCTTGCATCAGGAGAAGGAGAGTAACCTTCGTCCTTGATTTCTGTTGAGCTGGAAGTAGGAGAGTGAACCTTAAAGCATCGTGGTCTAGCTCAGGGGTGGCTAGTGGTAAATCCATTTGGAGTCACTAAGCCTACGGTTGGGTGGAAACAAGCGCCCCTCTCAGCAGTTGCATCATGCCTGGTAGATTTGATAAGTATTTTGTACCTTGTATTTCGAACTGAATATCGTGAATGCATGCTTGTGTTTATATGCCCATAATAATTTCTGTGTAGAACGATTGCTTGNGACTTGCAAGGCAATAGACATCGCCAACATATTCATGAAGGAGATATTCAGACTACATGGTATGCCTCAAGAGATCGTGTCTGACAGAGACATGAAATTTACTTCCAACTTTTGGAAATCCTTGATGGCTGGTCTAGAGACCAAATTACTGTTTAGCACTGCCTATCATCCTCAAACCGATGGACAGATGGAAAGGGTGAGCCAACTATAAGAAGACATGCTAAGGATGCATGTAATGCATCAACCCAAAAAGTGGGAAGATTACTTGCCACTAGTGGAATTCGTCTACAACAATGGCTACCAAGAATCCCTGAAGATGAGCCTTTTCGAAGTCAACTATGGTAGACCGTGCAATACTCCAATCAGCTGCAGTAATCCCGTGAACAGAGTTACTATTGGACCCGACATGTTGAAAGAAATGGAACTACAAGTAACCGAGATAAAACAAAATCTAAAGGTCGCTCAGAACAGACAGAAAAGTTACAACGACCGAAAGAGAACTCCGAGAGATTTTAAGAAGGGAGACCACGTATATCTCAGAGTTAGGCCCAGGAAGAGTTCCCTGAGGATGGGAGCTTGTGCCAAGTTGGCACCTCGGTATTGTGGACCCTTTTAAGTTCTAGATAGAGTGGGACCTGTAGCCTATAGGCTAGCACTTCCTCCCACAGTAAAAGCACATAATTTTTTCCATGTTTCATTATTGAAGAGATATGTACATGATTCTAATCATATAATTGACTGGTCTGTGATCCAGGTGGAACCGGAGGGAGAATTCCTGCTAGAACCTCAATGCATATTGGACTGAAAGGAAACCCCACTCAGGAACCAAACCATTACACAGGTCAAGGTTTAGTGGAAACATTTTGGCCCAGATATGGCTACGTGGGAAATGGAAGATGCCATGAAACAGACGTATTTGATTTTGTTTACTTCTGTACATACACGTCATGTTGATAGATAGAACATTGAGGATGATCTTCTTTTAAGGGGGAGGGAATTGTAACACCATGTTTCCCCTAGTCTGTAAAAATAATTATATTGGCCAAGAACTATGGAAAACTCAAAGACGTGAATGTTTGATTTGACGGACCTTTGTATAAAAGGTCGATGAATGAAAATTATGTTATGAATATGTGTTGCATGAATGTTGGGAGGGGGATGTGCTAAAAGAGACCACGATGGCTAATGAGAGGTGGTGGAAGGGACCTGGAAAGGTTGCGTTAACTTCCACCGAGCCAGTACTGTACTGGTTTATACTTGCTCACAAACCTAAGCAACTCTCTGATCTTGGAATGGATTTCCTATCATGTTGGTAGGTGGGGAGGCTCCTCAAGAGTTAATGAGGGGATGGGGGTGAACCGCCCATCCGTAAAAGCCCTCAAACTTGACCACAGACAATAGAATTCACGTCACATGCAACCTTGCAAACAGAAAGTGGCAAGAGAGGAAATGTGGTAGAGGAGAGAGCAGTGAACGCGATGGGGATCGCGAAAGAGAATGGAGAAACCCTAGAAAATGAAAGGAGTTCTGAATACCAGGAGAAGGAGAGTAACCTTCGTCTTGGATTATTTTTCCTGCATCAGGAGAAGGAGAGTAACCTTTGTCCTTGATTTTTGTTGAGCTAGAAGTAGGAGACTGAACCTCAAAGAATCGTGGTCTAGCTCGGGGGTGGCTAGTGGTAAATCCATTTGGAGTCACTAAGCCTATGGTTGGGTGGAAACAAGCACCCCTCTTAGCATTTGCATCATGCCTGGTAGATTTGATAAGTATTTTATACCTTGTATTTCGAACTGAATATCGTGAATGCATGCTTGTGTTTATATGCCCATAATAATTTCTGTGTAGAACGATTGCTTGGTGTTTTAAACTTGAAATAGTGGATGCATGTGTATGCTTATATGTCATCGTTGGTTTTTTTACAAATGGTTAAGTCTGGGGTCGGAAGGGTAGCTCTCTAATTTCTCAGAGTCATGGGAGTTTGAAGCCCCGAGAAGTTGAATTTCTTGATTCAAGCTCAGAAGGGATAGCGAGGCCAATTATAGAAAGAGAGAATACCCTATCATTCGGTTGATGAACGGTCGAAATCCCTTTGGGAATGCCCCAGATCTGTTGAGACTGATGGATTTAGAGGAGGAGCGTAGGAATTAACACCTTGACCCTTTCAGCCTTCGCATGTAACGATGGGATCCCGGACCGTAGATCCAAGGATATGACGGAGCTCTATTGACCATCGATCTTAGCCTTTGTATAGGCAGGAGAGTAGCATTTCGTTGATTCGCGACTTGGATTGGTCAAGGGTAGGGCTGCATGAACTCATGATTCGCGAGATCGCGACGTGATTGTGACCGTTAGATCCAAGGCATGGGAGGACCGTTGGATCAGAACCTTCATGGGTATTGCCTATCGGGGGTTCAGAACTTAAGAGAGTTTCTTTTCGATTGTATAAGTCGCGAAGTGTCGAGCATCAAGGGCTCGTGTAAACATGTAACCCATCCGTAAATGGGGACCGCATGGTTGACAGGTGGCTGAACAACAAGCACCCAGAGAAAGATGGGAACAGGTAATGGGTGATGGACACATGTCGCCTGGGAAGGAATCAACCCATTGTTGACTCATCATATCTCGGGAACTCGCGAAGGAGGAGCATGAGAGCTCAACACTCCAACTCACGAAGTCGCGATATGCAAGTAGCGCTAGTATTTAGCCTAGGAAGCGGGGAACCAGTGGTGAATACATGTCCCACTGGGAAAGAGTCAACGCACTGTTGACTTATCATGGCTCGGGGTTTCGTAGGATGAAGAAGATGCACCTTGATCGCTAAGGCCGTGAAATGCCGAGAGCCGAGGTCTCGTGCAATGGGCAGTGGTGACACAACTCATGAGCAGAGTATAGTGGGGTTGACAAGTGGCGTGTGCGCGTCCTTTTGGAAGATTCCATGCAACATTGACCTATCGGGTCTCTCGGGGATTCGTGAAGGAGGAGCACGAGAGCTCAACACCTCAACTGGCAAAGTTGCGAGTGGTGCTAGTGTTTGGCCTAGCCTGCGGTTACATGTAGCGGGCGCTAGTGAGGACGGAGCCATACCTGTATAACATCTCGGGTATCGGTGTTTGGAGAAAGGGGAGTTGAGAGTCTTGATTCCTAACTCACGAGTTGCGAAAGGCACTTGCGCTAAGGCCAGCTTGTGGTCGTTTGGAGGAGGATAAGGAAAGAGAGAGTCAGCACTAGGCCCCATAGAAGTCTTCGAGGATTCTGTTTCTCGAAGAAAAAGATGAAAAATATGATTTGTTGTAGTGGGATTGTGACAGAGACATGACGTCACCTAGAGGGGTTAGGTCTTCGTGGTGAGGTGCCACTCATTTACACGTGGACGTTTGAGGAGGAGAAGATTCTTCACCATGTATGAGTGCATAGATGCTTGACATGTGGCCTTTGGAGGCCCATCCTTGCTTCTCCAACACCAACGACTTCCTCACAGTGGAAAAACGTACCCTGAAGGGGTGACATTCTCCTAAATTAGGGTTTAATTTGTGCAAAAGANACCTTCTAGATCTACCCCATGAAAGATTGATAACCCAAAGAGAGAACCCTTGAAATGTTGGGGTTGTGGAGAAGAACATCTACTGAGGGATTTCCCGTATCGACAACAAAATAGTTAGAGAATTTACAACATTCAAGAAGCTACCACCGTCAATGACGTGGCCAAGAGTGTGCCGCAAATTTATGTAGCCTTGGATAATAAACAATTTGACCACCAAGCTTCACTGGTGGAGATGGAAGGTATGATCACCAACCATCTAGTGTCTATTCTAATTGACCCTGGTTCAAATTTGAGTTATATAGCTCCTAAGGCTGTTGATAAGTGTAAATTACAACCACATAAACACGCCAAGCCATGGTTGGTACAATTAACCACTGGCACCAAAATAAATGTAGTGGAGGTCATACCAGCTTGCCAATTCACTATGGGTGAATTCCCCACCCAAGCAACCCTTAACATACTACCCCTAGGATCATATGACCTATTGATTGGAATGGATTGGCTAGCCACATATAAAGCTAGACTGGACTGTTACCATAAAAATTTAGAATGTGTAGGTGAAGAAGGAAGAAGGATAACCCTTCGAGGGATCCAAAAACCTTTCTCAGTGAGACGAATATCAACCCTTCAAATGAGAAAGTATTGCAGAAAGGAATGTCTACTTTATGAGATACAGGTGTTGGAATCAGTTGAAGATGAAAATCCAAGCCTCGAAGACCACCCCACACTAAGAGAATATAGATATGTATTTCCAGAAGAGGTACCCAGTCTACCTCCGAGAAGGGACAATGACTTCTTGATAGAACTTGCATCGGGAGTGGTGCCAGTGTCTAGGACACCCTACAGGATGAGCACACCCGAACTAGTTGAGCTTAAATTACAACTAAAAGAAATGATGGAGAAAGGCTATATCCATTCCAACGTGTCTCCATGGGGAGCACTAGTTCTGTTTGTAAAGAAGAAATATGGTACCCTTCGACTATGCATAGATTATAGACAACTCAATAAGGTAACCATAAAGAACAAGTACCCCTTACCAGAATCGATGACCTTTTCGATCAATTGGGAGGTGCTTCCATCTTATCAAAGATTGACTTCAGCTCTGGACACCATCAAGTCTGAATCAAGGGTGAAGACATCCAAAAAACTGCCTTCAAGATGAGATATGGTCACTATGATTTTGTGGTAGTACTATTTGGATTAACCAATGCCCCTGCCACTTTTATGTGCTTGATGAAAAATGTGCTCAGCAAATTCCTAGACAAATTTTTACTGGTTTTTATTGACAATATATTAATTTACTCCAAGAATAGAGAGGAACATGAGGAACATCTTAGACTTGTGCTTCAAGTGCTAAGAGAACATCATCTCTATGGCAAATTTAGCAAGTGTGACTTTTTCCAAAAGCAGATACATTACTTGGGCCATGTCATATCCGAAGAAGGAGTAGTAGTAGACCCTGACAAGATCAGGTCTATCATGGAATGGCCTACCCCAAAGGACGTTTCAGATATTAGATCCTTTATGGGATTAGTAGGATACTATAGGAGATTTATAAAACGATTCTCCAAGATTGGTTGTCCACTCACTGCCCTCCAGAAGAAGGGAGCTAAATTCACGTGGACACAAGAATGTGAAGAAAAATTTCAATCCTTAAAACATCTACTGACCCATGCACCCGTGTTGAAGATCGTTGATCCCAAAAAGACTTCCTCGTGTGCATAGATTCCTATAAGGAAGGGCTCAGAGGATTCCTTATGCAAGGAGGAAGTGTAATCTGCTATGAATCCCGAAAATTGAATGAGCACAAAGTCAACTATGTGACCCATGACCTAGAACTGGCCCCCATAGTGCACGCCTTAAAAATGTAGAGGCATTACCTCCTGGGAAGGAAATTTGTACTTATGACAGACCACTGTGGATTCCGATATCTATTTGACCAACCAAAACTCAATGCTAGGCAATCTAGGTGGATGGACCTTCTTAGTGAGTTTGATTTCGAAATCAAACATATCAAGGGAAAGGAAAATAAGGTGGCCGATGCCCTTAGCAGAAGTATGAAAATGATTCATCTGGTAGTGGTGAGCACCTGCGAGACGAATGTCAAGGAAAGAGTTAGGAATGCACAAGAAACATACACATTTTTCTAGACCGTGACCTCGTACCTGGACCAAGAACCGACAGGGATAAAGTATGAAGGCTACCAGATGATAGATGGAGGTTTACTAACTTACGAAAATAGATTGTATATTCCAGATTGTGATGACTTGAAGAGGTTCATAATGGATGAACTACATAAAATACCATATACTGGTCATCCAGGATTCCAGAAGATGATCACAGCCACCAGGAAACAATTCTATTGGCCTGGATTGAAGAAAGACATAGCTAAGAACTTAGCCAAATGCATAGAATGCCAACAGGTTAAAGTAGAACACCAACACCCAACAGGATTATTACAACCCCTGCCAATCCCGGAGTGGAAATGGGAAACCATCTCCATGGATTTCATCACCGGATTACCAACCTCGACCAAACAGAATGATGCCATCATGGTGGTGGTGGATAAATTGAGCAAGTCCGCTCATTTTATCCCCATCAAGATGACTTGCAAGGCAATAGACATCGCCAACATATTCATGAAGGAGATATTCAGACTACATGGTATGCCTCAAGAGATAGTGTCTGACAGAGACATGAAATTTACTTCCAACTTTTGGAAATCCTTGATGGCTGGTCTAGAGACCAAATTATTGTTTAGCACTTCCTATCATCCTCAAACCGATGGACATATGGAAAGGGTGAGCCAAATATAAGAAGACATGCTAAGGATGCATGTAATGCATCAACCCAAAAAGTGGGAAGATTACTTGCCACTAGTGGAATTCGCCTACAACAATGGCTACCAAGAATCCCTGAAGATGAGCCCTTTCAAAGTCCTCTATGGTAGACCGTGCAATACTCCAATCAGTTGCAGTAATACCCTGAACAGAGTTACTATTGGACCCGACATGTTGAAAGAAATGGAACTACAAGTAACTGAGATAAAACAAAATCTAAAGGTCGCTCAGAACAGACAGAAAAGTTACAACGACCGAAAGAGAACTCAGAGAGATTTTAAGAAGAGAGACCACGTATATCTCAGAGTTAGGCCCAAGAAGAGTTCCCTGAGGATGGGAGCTTGTGCCAAGTTGGCACCTCAGTATTGTGGACCCTTTTAAGTTCTATATAGAGTGGGACCTGTAGCCTATAGGCTAGCACTTCCTCCCACAGTAAAAGGACATAATGTTTTCCATGTTTCATTATTGAAGAGATATGTACATGATTCTAATCATATAATTGACTGGTCTGTGATCCAGGTGGAACCGGAGGGAGAATTCCTGCTAGAACCTCAATGCATATTGGACTGAAAGGAAACCCCACTCAGGAACCAAACCATTACACAGGTCAAGGTGTAGTGGAAACATTTTGGCACAGATATGGCTACGTGGGAAATGGAAGATGCCATGAAACAGACATATCCGATTTTGTTTACTTCTGTACATACACGTCATGTTGATAGATAGAACATTGAGGACGATCTTCTTTTAAGGGGGAGGGAATTGTAACACCCTGTTTCCCCTAGTCTGTAAAAATAATTATATTGGCCAAGAACTATGGAAAACTCAAAGACGTGAATGTTTGATTTGACGAACCTTTGTATAAAAGGTCGATGAATGAAAATTATGTTATGAATATGTGTTGCATGACTGTTGGGAGGGGGATGTGCTAAAATAGATCACGATGGCTAATGAGAGGTGGTGGAAGGGACCTGGAAAGGTTGCGTTAACTTCCACCGAGCCAGTACTGTACTGGTTTATACTTGCTCACAAACCTAAGCAACTCTCTGATCTTGGAATGGATTTCCTATCATGTTGGTAGGTGGGGAGGCTCCTCAAGAGTTAATGAGGGGATGGGGGTGAACCACCCATCCGTAAAAGCCCTCAAACTTGACCACAGACGACAGAATTCACGTCACATGCAACCTTGCAGACAGAAAGTGGCAAGAGAGGAAATGTGGTAGAGGAGAGAGCAGTGAACGCGATGGGGATCGCGAAAGAGACTGGAGAAACCTTGGAAAATGAAAGGAGTTCTGAATACCAGGAGAAGGAGAGTAACCTTCGTCTTGGATTATTTTTTCTGCATCAGGAGAAGGAGAGTAACCTTCGTCCTTGATTTTTGTTCAGCTAGAAGTAGGAGACTGAACCTCAAAGCATCGTGGTCTAGCTCGGGGGTGGCTAGTGGTAAATCCATTTGGAGTCACTAAGCCTACAGTTGGGTGGAAACAAGAACCCCTCTTAGCATTTGCATCATGCCTGGTAGATTTGATAAGTATTTTATACCTTGTATTTCGAACTGAATATCGTGAATGCATGCTTGTGTTTATATGCCCATAATAATTTCTGTGTAGAACGATTGCTTGGTGTTTTAAACTTGAAATAGTGGATGCATGTGTATGCTTATATGTCATCGTTGGTTTTTTTACAAATGGTTAAGTCTGGGGTCGGAAGGGTAGCTCTCTAATTTCTCAGAGTCATGGGAGTTTGAAGCCCCGAGAAGTTGAATTTCTTGATTCAAGCTCAGAAGGGATAGCGAGGCCAATTATAGAAAGAGAGAATACCCTATCATTCGGTTGATGAACGGTCGAAATCCCTTTGGGAATGCCCCAGATCTGTTGAGACTGATGGATTTAGAGGAGGAGCGTAGGAATTAACACCTTGACCCTTTCAGCCTTCGCATGTAACGATGGGATCCCGGACCGTAGATCCAAGGATATGACGGAGCTCTATTGACCATCGATCTTAGCCTTTGTATAGGCAGGAGAGTAGCATTTCGTTGATTCGCGACTTGGATTGGTCAAGGGTAGGGCTGCATGAACTCATGATTCGCGAGATCGCGACGTGATTGTGACCGTTAGATCCAAGGCATGGGAGGACCGTTGGATCAGAACCTTCATGGGTATTGCCTATCGGGGGTTCAGAACTTAAGAGAGTTTCTTTTCGATTGTATAAGTCGCGAAGTGTCGAGCATCAAGGGCTCGTGTAAACATGTAACCCATCCGTAAATGGGGACCGCATGGTTGACAGGTGGCTGAACAACAAGCACCCAGAGAAAGATGGGAACAGGTAATGGGTGATGGACACATGTCGCCTGGGAAGGAATCAACCCATTGTTGACTCATCATATCTCGGGAACTCGCGAAGGAGGAGCATGAGAGCTCAACACTCCAACTCACGAAGTCGCGATATGCAAGTAGCGCTAGTATTTAGCCTAGGAAGCGGGGAACCAGTGGTGAATACATGTCCCACTGGGAAAGAGTCAACGCACTGTTGACTTATCATGGCTCGGGGTTTCGTAGGATGAAGAAGATGCACCTTGATCGCTAAGGCCGTGAAATGCCGAGAGCCGAGGTCTCGTGCAATGGGCAGTGGTGACACAACTCATGAGCAGAGTATAGTGGGGTTGACAAGTGGCGTGTGCGCGTCCTTTTGGAAGATTCCATGCAACATTGACCTATCGGGTCTCTCGGGGATTCGTGAAGGAGGAGCACGAGAGCTCAACACCTCAACTGGCAAAGTTGCGAGTGGTGCTAGTGTTTGGCCTAGCCTGCGGTTACATGTAGCGGGCGCTAGTGAGGACGGAGCCATACCTGTATAACATCTCGGGTATCGGTGTTTGGAGAAAGGGGAGTTGAGAGTCTTGATTCCTAACTCACGAGTTGCGAAAGGCACTTGCGCTAAGGCCAGCTTGTGGTCGTTTGGAGGAGGATAAGGAAAGAGAGAGTCAGCACTAGGCCCCATAGAAGTCTTCGAGGATTCTGTTTCTCGAAGAAAAAGATGAAAAATATGATTTGTTGTAGTGGGATTGTGACAGAGACATGACGTCACCTAGAGGGGTTAGGTCTTCGTGGTGAGGTGCCACTCATTTACACGTGGACGTTTGAGGAGGAGAAGATTCTTCACCATGTATGAGTGCATAGATGCTTGACATGTGGCCTTTGGAGGCCCATCCTTGCTTCTCCAACACCAACGACTTCCTCACAGTGGAAAAACGTACCCTGAAGGGGTGACATTCTCCTAAATTAGGGTTTAATTTGTGCAAAAGATGGAATTTTAAGTGAATTGTTTAATGTTTTTTTTTGTTAAGGGGGAAAGATTAGGGTTATTGACCCCTAATGTTGTGTTTTAATCCTTAATTTTTGGACAAGCTATGTTAGCTAAATTTTGTATAAATAAGATCTCATTTTAAACATAACTNATCTTAGCCTTTGTATAGGCAGGAGAGTAGCATTTCGTTGATTCGCGACTTGGATTGGTCAAGGGTAGGGCTGCATGAACTCATGATTCGCGAGATCGCGACGTGATCATGACCGTTAGATCCAAGGCACGGGAGGACCGTTGGATCAGAACCGTCAGGGGTATTTCCTATCGGGGGTTCGGAACTTGAGAGAGTTTCTTTTCGATTGTAGAAGTCGTGAAGTGTCGAGCATCAAGGGCTCGTGTAAACATGTAACCCATCCGTAAATGGGGACTGCATGGTTGACAAGTGGCTGAACAACAAGCGCCCAGAGAAAGATGGGAACAGGTAACGGGTGATGGACACATGTCGCCTGGGAAGGAATCAACCCATTGTTGACTCATCATATCTCGGGAAATCGTGAAGGAGGAGCATGAGAGCTCAACACTCGAACTCGCGAAGTAGCGAGATGCAAGTAGCGCTAGTATTTATCCTAGGAAGCGGGGAACCAGTGGTGGATACATGTCCCAATGGGAAAGAGTCAACGCACTGTTGACTTATCGTGGCTCGGGGTTTCGTAGGATGAAGAAGATGCACCTTGATCGCTAAGGCCGCGAAATGCTGAGAGCCGAGGTCTCGTGCAATGGGCGGCGGTGACACAACTCATGAGCAGAGTATATCGGGGTTGAAAAGTGGCGTGTGCGCGTCCTTTTGGAAGATTCCATGCAACATTGACCTATCGGGTCTCTCGGGGATTCGTGAAGGAGGAGCCTGAGAGCTCAACACCTCAACTGGCGAAGTTGCGAGTGGTGCTAGTGTTTGGCCTAGCCTGCGGTTACATGTAGCGGGCGCTAGTGAGGACGGAGCCATACCTGTATAGCATCTCGGGTATCGGTGTTTGGAGAAAGGGGAGTTGAGAGTCTTGATTCCTAACTCGCGAGTCGCGAAAGGAACTTGCGCTAAGGCCAACTTGTGGTCGTTTGGAGGAGGATAAGGAAAGAGAGAGTCAGCACTAGGCCCCATAGAAGTCTTCGAGGATTCTATTTCTCGAAGAAAAAGATGAAAAATCTGAGTTGTTGTAGTGGGATTGTGACAGAGACATGACGTCACCTAGAGGGGTTAGGTATTGGTGGTGAGGTGCCACTCATTTACACATGGACGTTTGAGGAGGAGAAGTTTCTTCACCATGTATGAGTGCATAGATGCTTGACACGTGGCCTTTGGAGGCCCATCCTTGCTTCTCCAACACCAACGACTTCCTCACAGTGGAAAAACGTACCCTGAAGGGGTGACATTCTCCTAAATTAGGGTTTAATTTGTGCAAAAGATGGAATTTTAAGTGAATTGTTTAATGTTTTTTTTTGTTAAGGGGGAAAGATTAGGGTTATTGACCCCTAATGTTGTGTTTTAATCCTTAATTTTTGGACAAGCTATGTTAGCTAAATTTTGTATAAATAAGATCTCATTTTAAACATAACTCTCCATCTTGTGAGAGGCTTGGTCTGAAATTTTTGGAATCCTTAGTATCTTTTAGATCTTGTGCACTTTTTTATTGCTATGTTTATGAATGGTTGATGGAGGATGCCTAACGCTATCTTTGGATGATGCTTTCTAGCTCATGTGGTGAATTGTTTTAGCATTTCTCTTGATCTTGGTATGGTTTTTTCTCTCTTGCTATCTTTTGATTCAAGTCAAGTATT
>JZKD02S1665315.1:85713-106922 GCA_000966675.3 Picea glauca | reverse complement strand
AAGCAAGAGAAACCCTAAAACATTGGATAATAACCCTAGGATATAAGTCAGCTCAAGAAAATATTTATTATTAAGTTATTATCCTCCATAAGTAGAAGTCGGCCCAGTTAGGTCACTTGGAGGACTATAAATAAGAGGGCGCTAGAGCTCATTTTTTCACTCTCACTCTCACAACTGCATAAGACCAGTGGTGTGCAAGTTTGGAGAGGAACTGCAGTTGTTGCAACTGGCATTTCGATTTTGGCTTGGACTTTCTCTTAGTCATGGTTTGGACTTTCTACTTGTCCTTTGGTTATTCTTGCTTGGTGCGCTACCTTGGTTGGCTATTGATTTGCTTCCGGGATTATTCTGTCTATCAAGGTTAAGGTGCTCGGGGCTGGCCTGTGTACCTATGTTTGGGTGACACTATTGCTATATTGTCTATGGTGAAACGAGTACACCTATTTTTCTAACACTCCATACTTCAAAAGAAGGCATGATCCCCGAATTAGAGCAATATGTTATGATTAATATTTGGTTGTATCATTTCATTATATCCTTTGCATGTTGTAGGGATTATATTCTTTTGTTATTGATTAAAACCCTCAAAACTTAAAATTTTGGATTATAATGCATGATATCACTTGGTATAAGATATAAGCATCATCATTTTATTTTTATTTTTATTCATTTGATTATTATCTAATGGTGAGATCTGTTATAGATGTGATTGGATGGCATATCTATCATTTTGGTGAGAGAAGTAATCAATGGTTAATGAAGTTATCAAACTCCAAAATATCATACAATGGAGGCTCATTTCGGGGACTAATGTGATCATTAGTTAACAAAGATATTATGCTCCGAAATATATAATGATCATCATTGGATATGATCTAATGGTGTAGATTTATAAAAGTGTTTGATCTATATCGGAGGAATATTTTCTCTGAAATATTCAACTATAAGTATATGTGATGATCCAACTATCAAAATATATTTCATAGCGGAAGTTATTCAAATGGTAACGAGGAGACTCCCCTCCAAAATAAACCACGGAGTGACATGTGTAAACACAAAACCTTTTAGAGAATGTGAAAATGGTTTTAAACAATGTTTTATGGGTTCCAAAACTACTATGGAATATTGTTGATTTTGTGTTATAGGGAAACTCTCAATGTGATTTTGGCATTTATTTCCCATCATTTATGTCATTAACACTACACACATTTCAAGGTACTTTCTAATTAATATAGTAATTACCACATGATGTAGGTGAACAGTGGTGTTTTATGGCAAATTAACCATTGGAAAAGGTTGTTTTCATTTCTTTCTTCACCATTTAAATCTTGATCACTCAAGCAAGTCACAATCTAGGAAAATGACAAACTTGGGTACATTGTAATTGTTTTTCAAATGGGTAAGTATACCAACCACTTGTGCTTTGTTATTCTATAGGTTTAGCTTGAAATTTTGAAAGAAAATGGCTTCAATGAAAAAACAAAATCAAAATCAACTATTGGCTTTTTTTGTGAAACCTTTATAAGACTCTAAAGCTTTAATTGACCTGGACTAGGCCATTTTCAATACATGTATTTATGTGCCATTTTTGGGAAAGGTATGCGAGTCAACCGGGGACCTTTCTCATGTTGGGTCTGATCAATTTTCAGACTAGTTAAGCTAGCTAGCTTAGGTTGTGGTTCCCTCCACTTTCCATTCACTTGATTTCATTGACGTTTGTAGAAAATTATATAACCCTATTAATCACACCTTGGTATCTTTAGATGGATCTAGGGAAATATTGTCTATCATAGTTGAATCCATATCAACAATGTTCCTCTTACCACTAGGATAATACCCTGCCAATGAAGAAGAGTTGGTAGTTAAAGTGATTGATTTTCTTGCTCGTGAAAAAAATGAAGTTATTCAATGCTATTTGTGTGATGATGTCGTAATTCCCATCTTAATGTTCACTCTACAAGCTTCCACTTTTTCCAAATTTCCACATGAGGTCATATCCATGATTTTTTCATTCTTAGGGTATGATGAATTTATATTGGGTATTATGAATGAAATTTTCTCTCMTTTTGGTCTACCCCTAGTAAAGTATCAATATGTAGAGTTTCTAGCAAATGTTATACATGATCAATTGTGTGGGTTAAATGACCTTGAAATATTTAGGTACTAGTCATACTTAATACACTTATTGATATATTTTCAATTTGAATAGTTTGAACATTTGAATTTGAATAAGTTAGATACTTAATACACTTATTGATATATTTTTAATTTGAATAGTTTGAACATTTGAATTTGAATAAGTTAGATAAAGAGGATAATCYTATTCCAATAGTCAAATGGACCTCAATTGTGATATGGACTAAGTCGAGAGGAGGTTTTAGTGATTTTTCCAATAAATTTGTATTGTATGCTCATACCATATTTCAGAGTCAGTAAACCCCTAGGATGCCTAATGAATTTCGTAATATACTTCAATTGAGTCCAAATACTAGATTTGGTGACTAGTACCTCTACCAAGATTAAAAAATTATGTTGACAAAGGAAAAATCGTCCTTTGTCAACACCAGGGGTTGCCCCCGATAACAAGTCTCAATCAGACCTCTCACCGTTTGGAATAGGGAACCCATCTAAATTCTGGCTCGACAACCATTTCTAGTTTTGGTTTTATTGGTTACAACCCAATCCATTGATGAAGGTAAATGATGGACGATTATGAAACCAAAATATGTAGATGAAGATTATGTAAATGCATGAAATAAATCTAATCTACTTCTAATATATCATATTCTAGCTAGGAGCGAATCATCGAAAGTGAATAAGTTGTATTGAAAATAAATTCTATTTAAGACCCAACTTAGATAATTGTCATGAAGGTGAAAAGTTATAAACACATGTATACACATGCATAACTAGAAAAGCCTCAATCATATCTATGAATACATCAACAACTCATACGCTGAGGACGTATAATATAAGAAAGAATAAAAGTAATGAAAGAAGAACATCGATTGCATTAGAAAGCCTATAAGAAAATTTGTCCTTACAGTCCATGTGAACAACATACATTTCTCTTGAAACAGTTCGCAAAAAAACAAAAACATGCAAGTTTTTCTCTCTATCAAAAGTTGGCTCTAAGGGCTTCTCAATATTAACAATTTCAACAATAGTACATCAAATATCCAAGGAATGGCTTCTCAATTTTAGTTAACATTGTATTCCCAAAATAGTTAAGAAATGTACAAAGATTGAAGAGCCAAAATTCTCTTTCTTTGGATACAATTCCCATATTTATTGGAGCTGAACATGACCCTTGACCTTTCGTCTTCCTTCGTGACCTTTTATTCACTAGTGTTTGTCCTTATTCTCTTTTTAATGATGAGGAAAAAAGACAACAGTTACATTTTGAATTTGTCTTTTCGCACTGGCGGGCCATCGTAGATTTCGACTATAGTACACCCCATCCACTATAATGACTGGTTTGGACATTGGAACATCTTGGTTGTCAAAGTTTGGAATTCAATCATCATGGGGTTCAGACCTCCTCTTTAGCCATTGGAATTAGATTCCATTTGATTCTACTTTTCCACTTCTACAACTGTTGTTATCGCTTCTTTGCCATCCTTGACTATAGATTGCATCATGAGGATGTTGAGAACGACCTCCTCTCGACATTGGTACTTGACACCATTTAACATGAAAAAGATGAGTCACTTCAGAGTAATCCCAGAAAAATTACTAAAACCAATCATTTGTATCCAAATACCTAAAACATTAATTGATTAAGAGTTAGTGTATGTTTTCCTGATTTTGGTTCTAGGTTCATCTGCTCATGATCAAGATGTTTTCTTCTCTGTGAATGTTGACAAGGTGACATATATTAATCATGAAAAATTAAGACAATTGATTAGGAATTCCTCAAATCATATAACTGGGAATTCATATATCTCGGAAATATCTTTCTAACGGTATAAGGAATGTGTGAAATGGACACCTGAGTCAAAATTTATGGCCAAAATGTGAACAACAGTCTCGAGGGTCATGTCCCTTTTCGGAGGAGTTAGTGGGAACTCCTTTGATTTGCATCGGAGTTTATTGCACATATCCCTCTAGTGTAAATCAAAGGACTTCAAACAAACTTCTCCAAGTGATCATGTCGGTGTACATTCTTTTTAGCTCTCCGGGCAAGTGGTCGTTGCAATATCTGAGCCTAGACCGAGTTTCCATGTCATCGTCATGCAATGCCTAGAGTTAGCTCAAATCGATAGGTATTGGGTTTGGGTGTAGATTTTAACCTTGTACAATATTTTACTGCAAACGAATTTTCAATAAAAGAACAAAAAAGATACAATGGCAAATACACACATTACACAGATATTTTTCCCCTGGAAACCCAAACCGGGAAAACCAACATATTTTATATTCATTCATAGTGATACATTGTTTAAAATACAATATACATATAGGAGCCAATGACATCCAAAACCCTAACCCAATGACTTGGATTAGACAACAACCCTAATTCCTTAACTAGAAACATAAAACCATCGGCAAAAACCATGTGCCGAAAAACTTCTCAACAATGGACACGTAAATCGAGGAAAAACAAAAAACGAGGCAAAAATGCGACACATTTCCCAAAAAAAAAAATCACTCAAACCCATGCATGCCCAACACAACATAGCAAACACTAAATCTAGTCGTGCAAAGAATAGACCACATACCCAACATTGAGAAGTCTTGAAACCAACATCTAAGTTCTCATTATTGTCGAGTTCATTGACCCAGTTTATCACAAACTCTTCAGGGGATGGGCGCCCTTCTTCACAACTATCTGATGACACAAAGGAGACAAGCACACAATTCTCTCCAACATCCTTTTCCACTACCATATCCATTTTATGTGTTTTGAATAAAAGGAAAGGTTATGGCCTTTGTTTTGGAAGTAATAAATAATCCATACGGAGATATCTTATTGACCTTATTAATGACTTAATAAGAACCATTGGGTGTCAAATTCATTATCCATCTACTCCTCTACAACTCTAGGAGAATCTTTCCTTGAAGCATCTTCTAGTATTTGGGGTAAGCATTGTCATGACTGGAATCAATTGCCTAAGAATATCGTAATGTATATTTTTATGGTCGTCCGTTGCTCACCGATGAACTTTCCCTCATGGTCGTTGACTTCACCGACACACTTCATCTTATTTTTGTCGGTTTCAGTGTTCTCTCCAGATCTTGCTCAATGTTGTGAGTCTAATAGTTCACTCCATGTTTGTCAGGATGGAGTCAATTCCATGTCTCAAGAAAACCCATTGCTCAATCAATTGAAACCCTCATCCGTAGGATATTCAACAAATATAGAATTTAGTGTTCCTTCGGCTCTGACCGGTGTAAGGTCAATTTCCCTACATGCATTGAATAGAAAAATACCTATTCCCTCGCTAAACATCTGCAATAATTATTTCAGAGTGCACACTTGCAGATCGACCACTATCCAAACTCCATTTCCCTTTAGCGTGGATTCTTAGGTGGATGTAATCGTTTTTTAGTTCACGTGCATCTCGACATAGTTTGTTTTAACTTTGTCGATGTTCATTCATCGAGTTCCTATTAAGTTCGTCGATGCTATTGACATACTTCCTTTTAACCTTGCCGAAGTAAGTTCACAAGTTGATGAACTTCGTGTTAACTCTGTAGTTGGTTTCGGCGAACTTCGTGTTAACTCTGTTGGTTATGTTGGCTCACTAATTCTCATTGTTGTCCGTGCATTCAAAGATTATGATTTCATCACCAATTTGCAAACCTCTTGTTGAAGTTGTTGGAGGAACTTTTAAATCTTCATAACTTGCTCATACATCCTCATATTGGGGTATCTCGTTTTTCACCAAGAAGAGCATGGAGAGGTTCTTTCGGTGAGTCTAGTGTCCATGTCATTTAAGCGTTCTATCATTGTAATGATTGATGAGGTTGGTTTGGGCAAGGAATTTCTTGGTGATTAGTTTTGGCACTTTTGAGTATTGGATTTCGGTTCCGTGAGTTGTGTTAGAATCATAATCATGAAATTCTTACAATTGACATGTTTTGGGGAAGAGAAATTCACTTTGAAGAAAGCTGGAAAATTGCACTCTAATTCATTTTTTAATGGATGTTCAGGTCCCATTTTTCGTTGTCGCTTCACCCAAATTCGATCCCATAAGTTCCTATATCATCTGTGATGTATAGACTCTTAATTCATCAATTGACATTGAGGTGATGTGTCCGTAGAACATAATTATAAACCCACAAAACAACCAATTGACGTTTGGGGCACTCAACCCGGTGTAGGAGCTGGGAGGACCGAATTTCTTCCGAAGTGTGTTTTAGAGATAGAATAATACCAACAGGTGGTGTGGTTAACCTATATGATGCTAGATGAAACTTTCACGATCAATGTTTAGTCATAGAACCAAGAAATTCAAAGTAATCAAGCTGGTACAATATGCGCGATGAAGGCTATTGACAACATAAACAAACTTGACTACGATTGTGACATGAAGCAAATTAGGTGTGGTAGGTATCAGTCATCAAATATCCATTTAGGCGTGGAGAGATTAGTCATCGGAAAAGGTAAGAGACCGACTGATGGAGTAGCAAGAAGGATCTGAGCCAAGAGGAGGGTAAGATAGGCCTTAAGACGAAGGCGGGCCTTGCTAATCGAGTTAGCGTTGGTGAGAGGAAAAAGAACATTTTCGATATGTTCAGTGCTAACGAGGGGCCAACATCCTCCTATTAGCACATCGATGACAAAATATGAGAGCTTATCAACAAGTAGTGTTTTGGAAAGGGAGAGATGAACCTCGCCGATATACAATGTATCAGAGAGAAAGGAGGAACACTACTTATATACAATGTATCAGAGAGAGTGGAATAAAGTTGGTTTGTGAAATGCATGCATGCGGAGAATATAATTGTGTGAACATTACCGATGTTTCAGCATTGATCATGTGAACTTCGTCGGTGATAAAGATGTGTGTCAATAAGGTTTAGTGGAAACATGTTGGTGCATCATCCAAGTTCGAAGGAAGGTGGTCTATGTATCGGTGAAGAAATCACTGGCGTGCCAATGTGTAGGTGGAATAAAGGATGTGTTCATCAGTACGCTATGTATCGACGCATGAATATGGAACTCACTTAAGTGTGGATCGACGGGTCAGAGTGATTTGAAGAGAAACTGGAAATGGTAAAGCAGGAAGAGCGAGAGGAAAACTTAGACTTATTCATTTGCATAAGAGAGAGAGAGAGTGAGGGTTCTGACATGAATATTTGGAGGGGGGGGGGTTTCTTGTCTTAGAGAGATGGTAAGAAAATAAAATCGGGAGGTTGTTTTGAGCACGCAACAAATGGCGACACACTGGGTGAAGCTAAAATCTTTGCTAGTCTTTCTTAACTGATAAGCATAAAATGTAGATGGTCATCAAATTACTTTTAAGTTCAAAAATTATGGAAATAATGTGCAACAATTACCTGAAATATCCCATCATGGTGGGCTCACTAGAAATGATTTCATATCAACTAGTGAAGCTTGTCTGTTGTAAATAGAGGACAAGTTATGATGATATTTATTTCCTTAAACTGCGTCGACAATTCGGGTTCGTATCTCTGTCATGGGGATGATATAGGCTTGGGATAATAAATATTTTTCACCAGGTGCATATAAATATCTTGCAAGTATTGCTTCACTGCCTGCGAGCGTCTATAGCCATGATGGAGTCACCATGACGTCACATAACTTTCTTCTCTTCCAGCGAGCGTCCATAGCCCTAGTGGAGATATATTTATATCTCCTAGTCTGGTCAAACTTTCCTTTCCATTCCTTTTCGACTTATTTAGTGCATTCTTAGCATTCGGTGGATGGGGAAAGCAGTGGCCTTTTAGCCTGATAGGGGATGACTACTAGCTATTAAGATTTATTTGAATATTTGTTGCATCTAGATACATAAAGATATCCCTTTT
Source organism: Picea glauca (assembly GCA_000966675.3). Taxonomy (NCBI): domain Eukaryota; kingdom Viridiplantae; phylum Streptophyta; class Pinopsida; order Pinales; family Pinaceae; genus Picea; species Picea glauca. Next base: position 98,927 of record JZKD02S1665315.1, on the reverse strand, counting down.
GGTTTTCATCCTTTGTACTTTGACACTTCACCCTTCATGTGAGAAGCTACTTAGTGTGTGGATGGTTCCCCTGTTACATAGGATCTGCTCACCATCCAATATGAAAGGATGATCATTGATTAACCACTATGTTCAATCATAGTTATATTATTGTCACAATATTCTAAAACAATCTTGATTCATATTCATACATAGACCAGTAATTCTACTTATGAGTTAGGAAAGAGATGCAAGCTTATTCGTGCATGTTTTCAGTGTGAAGGTGTTTCCTATGAAAGACAAACTAAGGCGAGAGGTTTGTATGTCATTAGATATAAATAGGAATTATGAGACAAACACAAATATCTCTAAAGGAAAATATGATGAGGAAAGGAAGAAAAGAGGAGATGTATTTAGTGTTAGAGATGAACTTGGCCCAATTTCTCTACTACAACTGGAAAATAAATCTTGGATAAATGATAACCAAAGATATGCAGACAAAAAAGAAGATAAATTGAAAAAGAGATTAAGGAATGTGAGTGTTTTCAGTAGCTTTAAGGATATTCATGCATTCCAACCAACAAGAATTTTACGACCTCTTGAAAATACTAATCCATGTGAAAGTTAATACACGTATTATTTCATTCATATGGGATTTGGTGCCAGCACTAGCTAAGAATTGCATCTCCCATCATGTATTTTTTGAAATCAATTAGCTCGTCTCTGCAACCCTATGCTTCAAGGTGTAAGGGGTTGAAAGAATTTATGGTTGTGACTCTCTACGTTTCCCAACTCAAAGACTTATCCTACTACCAACATGCTCATCTTTTCACTAGTTCAAATCAAACGTGCGATACCAACTACGCACTTGTACCTTCATGGAAAAACCGTTCAAATTATAAGATTGATTTCAACTTAAAATTCTCATAAATGGAAGCACTTAATAGAAACATGTGGGAAGGATCAAGAACAAAATCTGAAAACAAATCCATGAATAAAGTTCCTAGGTGTCGTGTCCTATGGCCGTGTCAAATTTGCATGAATCCATCTATTTTCTTCAACTCATGTCCTCTTCTTCAAGAGAGTATAGACTTACACAAGGGGGATCTGCACACAGATGAAAGACACATATCACCAATAGAAACTAGTAACCTATGATATGAGTTGCGTTATTAGTCAGTTTCGAACATCATTATTTGACCCATTAGAAAAATTGACTGAAACTAATGACATATAATATAAATTTCTCCGGGAAAAATGTCTATGGATATTTCAAAACCATGCCTAAATTTTGTATCCGGGTTGGTATGGGACACCAAATCAAAGATAATACTTCTGGAAAACATAGGGGACCATACCTCTGTGGATTTCTGAGATAAAACTATCAATCTTACTAGTTCCTATCACTAAGGTCCTTGAAAAATAATCATACTAGTGGAACTTCACAACGAATTTTGCACAGGGTTTCCTCATGATATCCAAATTTAGGCCAAGATTTTAGCAAGCAACAAATGACAGGAAAAAAAGTTTGTTGAAAATAAACTTAAACTAAAACAAGCCATCACGATCTGCATACTAAGCTAACAATAGTTGATGGTATTTGTTGGAGAAACTAAGACAAACCAAAATCTATGCTACTCAAAAGAAAAAGGAAGCAAACATCTAAACTATGCAATCAGAAAGGAAGAAATATAACTATGATACTCCTATTCCTACTCTATCCTATACTGGTTGAAGTAAATCTAGGTGTAAGCATTGTGCCAGTGTATCCAATCAAGTGAATTCAAGCCTGCAACCACATGTTCATTGAAGGCCAATTGTAGAGAATGAAGCAGTGAAGGATGAAAGATAGGAAGAATTGACTCAATCAAGTCTCCACCCAACAGGTTGTATTTGGTGGCGTTATGATTCATGGTACATGTAGACATGTAGTATTCCTCCAACCAAGACTCAATTTCACCATAGAGTATACAATAATCATCGTAGGATTGTTGGACGGAATTAGAAAGTGAGTGACATACCTGACGAAACCCATGAATGAAATTTTTGTGCAATGTACCTTGTGAGAGAGTCTTAGAGTAGGTGGCATTATTCATTCCAAGGATCGCAATAAGAAAATGGGTATATGATATCACCATCGGTTGAAATTGGAGTGCCTCATTATCTAGGCAAATCTCCTCAGGCCCACATTTTAGATAACCCATATGCTAAGAGGAAAGATGATAACTAATTGTGCAAGAAACATTGAGCAAAATATGAGTCCAAACTTTCTCCTATGACATTAGAAAAATCATGCAAGGAGTGTTGGACGATTAAGATAGAATCCAAGGACGCATGATGCATCTGCTCCTAAGGATTAATAGGTAATTCTAGAGCAGATTTAGGTGATGGTGTTTCTTGATGAGCTCAATGTTTCTAGAGTTTCATACGGTGATGGGTTGTTCATTTGTCGTTATTTCCTCATGAGGATCCACAAACTCATTGTCTTCTGCATACCTTACATTTTCAAGGTCATAAATATCAGATTGTGTAGGAACAACAAATGATAGGTTGGGATTCATATTCGATTCTAAAACAACAAAATAGTCATCAAAAACAAAGTCGTAATGATCATATTGCGATTCAACATGTTCCAAAAATTCAAATTTCGAATAATTGATAACATTATGCATCATGGCTGGAATGTCATTAAGAAAGAGTGTTTGATCGATCAAAGTTAGGCACTCTTCTTGTCCTGGTCATTGCTCATGTAGGTGATTATCATTAAACATATTCGTGCAAAGTGAATGAAGATCTTCATATTCTGAAAATGATCAATAAGGAATTTGTCACATGAATTTTTGAAGGGGAGACAATAGGTGGTTTACACTTCAGGGATAAGGGGTTTAATATTTATGATAAGGATTCCCCAATAGTTGCATTAGACTCTTGGTTAGAGATCGTGCATCCCCTATCTTTCGTGGTTAGTTCTGAATCTCGTGGATGAGAAATGGTTTGATCATCCAGATTGCACCCTTCATGAACAAAGCTGAGAAATGAAAACCAATCAAAGATTTCTTGATCTAAGGGTTTGTCACTTTCAAGAAATGTGCAATAAATCTGCATGATTATTTGAAATAAATTATCCACATATTTGTTTCCAAGCTTTTTTTGTGAGTTCATTAAAGAGTTCATGATAAATGTAATTTTCATAACCAAGAATAAATATTTCCATGAATTGTTTCCAACTATGAATCAATTTCGCTGGAAATGTCCTAAACCAGGCTTTAATCCACCCTTTGAATGTGAGGATGAATAGTCGACATGTTTCATCATCCCGAACAATATTAAGATTTCGTCAAGTGATGTCAAAACGATTAAGGTGCATGAGTGCAAATGCATTCCCTTCACCATCAAATTTGGGGTTCGACAATAGATTAAATGTATCGATTAAGATTCCCCTAATGGGTCTCAGAAGATTCAAAGGGTTATCCCATACATAGGTACGGAGAGGAGCCACGGGCTAGTTAAAAATTATGTGAAATGACTCCACATGGGCAGGCTTGTCATATGCCCTCCTTCTAATGCCATTTTGTTGACATGGGAAAAATTTCTCTTTGTCAACATTAGGGGTTACCCCCAGTAAGAAGACCCAATCATACCTCTCACCATTTGGAATAGGGAACCCATTTGGATTCTGTCCCGATAGTCATTTATNAAATATCCCATCATGGTGGGCTCACTAGAAATGATTTCATATCAACTAGTGAAGCTTGTCTGTTGTAAATAGAGGACAAGTTATGATGATATTTATTTCCTTAAACTGCGTCGACAATTCGGGTTCGTATCTCTGTCATGGGGATGATATAGGCTTGGGATAATAAATATTTTTCACCAGGTGCATATAAATATCTTGCAAGTATTGCTTCACTGCCTGCGAGCGTCTATAGCCATGATGGAGTCACCATGACGTCACATAACTTTCTTCTCTTCCAGCGAGCGTCCATAGCCCTAGTGGAGATATATTTATATCTCCTAGTCTGGTCAAACTTTCCTTTCCATTCCTTTTCGACTTATTTAGTGCATTCTTAGCATTCGGTGGATGGGGAAAGCAGTGGCCTTTTAGCCTGATAGGGGATGACTACTAGCTATTAAGATTTATTTGAATATTTGTTGCATCTAGATACATAAAGATATCCCTTTTGGTTTTCATCCTTTGTACTTTGACACTTCACCCTTCATGTGAGAAGCTACTTAGTGTGTGGATGGTTCCCCTGTTACATAGGATCTGCTCACCATCCAATATGAAAGGATGATCATTGATTAACCACTATGTTCAATCATAGTTATATTATTGTCACAATATTCTAAAACAATCTTGATTCATATTCATACATAGACCAGTAATTCTACTTATGAGTTAGGAAAGAGATGCAAGCTTATTCGTGCATGTTTTCAGTGTGAAGGTGTTTCCTATGAAAGACAAACTAAGGCGAGAGGTTTGTATGTCATTAGATATAAATAGGAATTATGAGACAAACACAAATATCTCTAAAGGAAAATATGATGAGGAAAGGAAGAAAAGAGGAGATGTATTTAGTGTTAGAGATGAACTTGGCCCAATTTCTCTACTACAACTGGAAAATAAATCTTGGATAAATGATAACCAAAGATATGCAGACAAAAAAGAAGATAAATTGAAAAAGAGATTAAGGAATGTGAGTGTTTTCAGTAGCTTTAAGGATATTCATGCATTCCAACCAACAAGAATTTTACGACCTCTTGAAAATACTAATCCATGTGAAAGTTAATACACGTATTATTTCATTCATATGGGATTTGGTGCCAGCACTAGCTAAGAATTGCATCTCCCATCATGTATTTTTTGAAATCAATTAGCTCGTCTCTGCAACCCTATGCTTCAAGGTGTAAGGGGTTGAAAGAATTTATGGTTGTGACTCTCTACGTTTCCCAACTCAAAGACTTATCCTACTACCAACATGCTCATCTTTTCACTAGTTCAAATCAAACGTGCGATACCAACTACGCACTTGTACCTTCATGGAAAAACCGTTCAAATTATAAGATTGATTTCAACTTAAAATTCTCATAAATGGAAGCACTTAATAGAAACATGTGGGAAGGATCAAGAACAAAATCTGAAAACAAATCCATGAATAAAGTTCCTAGGTGTCGTGTCCTATGGCCGTGTCAAATTTGCATGAATCCATCTATTTTCTTCAACTCATGTCCTCTTCTTCAAGAGAGTATAGACTTACACAAGGGGGATCTGCACACAGATGAAAGACACATATCACCAATAGAAACTAGTAACCTATGATATGAGTTGCGTTATTAGTCAGTTTCGAACATCATTATTTGACCCATTAGAAAAATTGACTGAAACTAATGACATATAATATAAATTTCTCCGGGAAAAATGTCTATGGATATTTCAAAACCATGCCTAAATTTTGTATCCGGGTTGGTATGGGACACCAAATCAAAGATAATACTTCTGGAAAACATAGGGGACCATACCTCTGTGGATTTCTGAGATAAAACTATCAATCTTACTAGTTCCTATCACTAAGGTCCTTGAAAAATAATCATACTAGTGGAACTTCACAACGAATTTTGCACAGGGTTTCCTCATGATATCCAAATTTAGGCCAAGATTTTAGCAAGCAACAAATGACAGGAAAAAAAGTTTGTTGAAAATAAACTTAAACTAAAACAAGCCATCACGATCTGCATACTAAGCTAACAATAGTTGATGGTATTTGTTGGAGAAACTAAGACAAACCAAAATCTATGCTACTCAAAAGAAAAAGGAAGCAAACATCTAAACTATGCAATCAGAAAGGAAGAAATATAACTATGATACTCCTATTCCTACTCTATCCTATACTGGTTGAAGTAAATCTAGGTGTAAGCATTGTGCCAGTGTATCCAATCAAGTGAATTCAAGCCTGCAACCACATGTTCATTGAAGGCCAATTGTAGAGAATGAAGCAGTGAAGGATGAAAGATAGGAAGAATTGACTCAATCAAGTCTCCACCCAACAGGTTGTATTTGGTGGCGTTATGATTCATGGTACATGTAGACATGTAGTATTCCTCCAACCAAGACTCAATTTCACCATAGAGTATACAATAATCATCGTAGGATTGTTGGACGGAATTAGAAAGTGAGTGACATACCTGACGAAACCCATGAATGAAATTTTTGTGCAATGTACCTTGTGAGAGAGTCTTAGAGTAGGTGGCATTATTCATTCCAAGGATCGCAATAAGAAAATGGGTATATGATATCACCATCGGTTGAAATTGGAGTGCCTCATTATCTAGGCAAATCTCCTCAGGCCCACATTTTAGATAACCCATATGCTAAGAGGAAAGATGATAACTAATTGTGCAAGAAACATTGAGCAAAATATGAGTCCAAACTTTCTCCTATGACATTAGAAAAATCATGCAAGGAGTGTTGGACGATTAAGATAGAATCCAAGGACGCATGATGCATCTGCTCCTAAGGATTAATAGGTAATTCTAGAGCAGATTTAGGTGATGGTGTTTCTTGATGAGCTCAATGTTTCTAGAGTTTCATACGGTGATGGGTTGTTCATTTGTCGTTATTTCCTCATGAGGATCCACAAACTCATTGTCTTCTGCATACCTTACATTTTCAAGGTCATAAATATCAGATTGTGTAGGAACAACAAATGATAGGTTGGGATTCATATTCGATTCTAAAACAACAAAATAGTCATCAAAAACAAAGTCGTAATGATCATATTGCGATTCAACATGTTCCAAAAATTCAAATTTCGAATAATTGATAACATTATGCATCATGGCTGGAATGTCATTAAGAAAGAGTGTTTGATCGATCAAAGTTAGGCACTCTTCTTGTCCTGGTCATTGCTCATGTAGGTGATTATCATTAAACATATTCGTGCAAAGTGAATGAAGATCTTCATATTCTGAAAATGATCAATAAGGAATTTGTCACATGAATTTTTGAAGGGGAGACAATAGGTGGTTTACACTTCAGGGATAAGGGGTTTAATATTTATGATAAGGATTCCCCAATAGTTGCATTAGACTCTTGGTTAGAGATCGTGCATCCCCTATCTTTCGTGGTTAGTTCTGAATCTCGTGGATGAGAAATGGTTTGATCATCCAGATTGCACCCTTCATGAACAAAGCTGAGAAATGAAAACCAATCAAAGATTTCTTGATCTAAGGGTTTGTCACTTTCAAGAAATGTGCAATAAATCTGCATGATTATTTGAAATAAATTATCCACATATTTGTTTCCAAGCTTTTTTTGTGAGTTCATTAAAGAGTTCATGATAAATGTAATTTTCATAACCAAGAATAAATATTTCCATGAATTGTTTCCAACTATGAATCAATTTCGCTGGAAATGTCCTAAACCAGGCTTTAATCCGCCCTTTGAATGTGAGGATGAATAGTCGACATGTTTCATCATCCCGAACAATATTAAGATTTCGTCAAGTGATGTCAAAACGATTAAGGTGCATGAGTGCAAATACATTCCCTTCACCATCAAATTTGGGGTTCGACAATAGATTAAATGTATCGATTAAGATTCCCCTAATGGGTCTCAGAAGACTCAAAGGGTTATCCCATACATAGGTACGGAGAGGAGCCATGGGCTAGTTAAAAATTATGTGAAATGACTCCACATGGGCAGGCTTGTCATCTGCCCTCCTTCTAATGCCATTTTGTTGACATGGGAAAAATTTCTCTTTGTCAACATCAGGGGTTACCCCCAGTAAGAAGACCCAATCATACCTCTCACCATTTGGAATAGGGAACCCATTTGGATTCTGTCCCGGTAGTCATTTATGGTTTTGGTTTTACTGGTTGCGTCCCATTCCACCGATGAAGGTGAATGATGGATGGTTATGCAAATGGAAGATGTAGGAAAAGACTATGTAAATGCATGAAATAAATCTAATCTACTTCTAATATATCCTATCCTAGCTAGGAGCGAATCATCAAAAGTGAAGGAGTTGTAATGAAACTAAAATCTACTTAAGACCCCACTCAGATAGTTGTCATGAAGGTGCAACGTTAGAAACACATGTATACACATACATAACCAGAAAAGTCTCAATAATATATATGCATACATCAACAACTCATATGCTCAGGACATACGATAGAAGAAAGAATAACAATATTGCAAGAGAAACATCAATTGCATCAAAAACGTTTATTTGCAAATGTTTCCTTACAACCCATGTGAATAACATACATTCTGCTTGAAACAGTTCGCAACAAAACAACAACACATGCAAGTTTTTCTCTCTATCAAAAGTTTTCCCTAAGGGATTCTCAATATTAACAGTTTCAACAATAGTACATCAAAGCTCCAAGGAATGGCTTCTCAATTTTAGTTAACATTGTATTCCCAAAATAGTTTAGAAATGTACAATGATTGAAGAGCCAAAAAACCCTTTCTTTGGATAAAATTCCCATATTTATTGGAGCTCAAAATGACCCTTGACCTTTCCCCTTCCTCTGTGACCTGTCATTTACTAACTTTTCCCCTTATCCTCTTTGTAATGGTGAGGGAAAAAGATAGTGGTTACATTTCAAATTTGACTTTTAGCGCTAGTGGGCCATTATAGATTTCAACTATAGTGCACCCCATCCACTGCAATGACTGATTTGGATAGTGGAACTTCTTGGTTGTCCAAGTTCAACAGTCAATCATCATGGGGTTCAGACCTACTCTTTAGCCATTGGAATCAGATTCCCTTTGTTTCTCATTTTCCACTATTATGGCCATTGTTATTGCTTCTTTGTTGTCCTTGGTTGTAAATTTCATCGCGAGGATGTTGAGTACGACCTCTTCTTGACATCGGTACATGATTCCATTTAACATGTGAAAGATGAATGACTTCAGAGTAATCCAAACAAATTACTAAAACCAATCATTTGTATCCAAATAACTGAGACATTAATTGATTAAGAGTTAGTGTATGTTTCCCTGATTTCAATTTTAGGTTCCTCTACTCATGATCAAGGTGTTGTGTTCTCTGTGGCTATTGACAAGGTGCCATATATTAATCCTAAAAAATTAAGACAATTAGTTAGCAATTCCTCGAATCATATAACTAGATATCTCGGAAATACCTTTCCAACGATATAAGGAACGTGCAAAATGGACACTTGATTCAAACGTTATGTCCAAAATACGAACAATAGTCTCGTGGGTCATGTCCCTTTTCAGAGGAGTTAGTGGGAACTCCTCTAATTAACATCAGAGCTCATTGTATGAATCCCTTTGGTGTAAATCATAGGAATTTTAATGAACTTCTTCAGGTGATCATGTCGGTGTACATTCTTTTTATCTCTTCAGGAAAGTGGTCATTGCAATATATGAACCTAGGCTGAGTTTCTGTGTCATTGTCATGCGGTGCGCGAACTTATCTCAAATCGTTAGATATTGGGTTTGGGAAGTCTTGAAACCAACGTCTAGGTTCCCATTGTTGTTGAGTTCATTGGTGCAATTTATCACAAGATCTTCGGGTGATCGACATAGTTCTTCACAACTCTCCAATAACACCAAGGAGATGAGCGCGCAAATATCTGTAGCATCCTTTTTCACTACCATGTCCACTTTATCAATTTTGCATATAAGGAAAGGTTTTGGCCTTGATTTTGGAAGTAATAAATAAGCCATACTGAGAGATATTATTGACCTTATTGAAGACTCAATAAGAACCATATGGGTTTCCAATTCATCATCCATCTACTCCTTTACAATTGTAGGAGAATCTTTCCTTGAAGCATCTTCCAATCTTTGGGGTAAACATTGTCATGACTGCAACCAATTGCCTAAGAATATTGTAATGTATCCTTTTATGGTTTTCAGTTGCTCAACGATGAAATTTCCCTCATGTCATTGGTCTCACTGAAACACTTCATCTTATTTCTGTCGGTTAGTACCGGAGCACTTCGTTTTAACTCCGTCCATGAAACCGACTTATTTCCCCTAAAAATCATTAGTTCGATGCAGTTCTACTTCACCTTCCAATTGTTCATGTGCTTCGCTTCTGTCTAGGGTTTTCTTAAGGTGTATGTGTGTCGATTTAAACGAGGGAAGAGAGAAGGAGGCACGTGGGCTTCTATCTAGGGTTTTCTTAAGGTGTATGTGTGCAGTGCAAAAGCATGTATTAATTGGCATTTTTTAATGCTAGCGGCATTCCCTTCTCATAAGACCGGAGTGATTCCTTTCTTTATTATCGACGGAGACCGGAGAACATACTTTCTTTGCTGCCGATGGAGACCGGAGAATTTACTTCGCCAATCTTGTTGATTATTTCCATCGCCAGTCATAGTATCGACGAAGTTACTTGTATCTCTGTCATATTCAGTGTTCTCTCTAGATTTTGCTCAAAGCTGTGAGTCCAACAGTTGACGCCCTGCTTTGAGTTTGTCAGGATGGAGTCGATGTCATGTCTCACGAAAACCCATGGCTAGATCAATTGAAACCCTCATATGTATATAAAACAATTGTCATTCCATTGTTTGCGTGATTGAGAACAATCTGATATCGATTTGCATGAGAAACTCGTTATAAGAATATTTGGGAAATTATCCATGTCTTGGGGAGAAGAGTTAGGGGGAACTTTACAACTATACTTGTGCTATGCAACTATTCTATCCTATTTACATATACTTCAGGAGAAAGTATTCCATTATATTACAAGTTAGGATTTAGGACTACAAACAATGTGGTTGAATATGAAGCCTTGGTCTTAGGAATTGAGGTGGAAAGAAGGATGAAGATACAAAATATATCCATTTTTGAGAATTCATAACTTGTAATAAATTAAGTGAATAATAAGTGTCAAACAAAACACCCAAAGACGATATCATATAGGAATCGAGTTTGGAATCTAGCTGAATGTTTCATCTTAGTTGTAAATTTCAACATAGTCCCAAAAGAGAAGAATCAACAAGTTGTTTCTTTGGTCACGACAGTAACAATTTTTAGGGCACCTAATATTTCTCATTTGAGATATTAAATAGATTGTCCATTATAAATAATGTCAAACATTAACATATTTTTGAAGATGATTAGCAAATAAATCATTTTTTGGAAATGGTAAATGAATTCTCAACCACGTGTGTCGATGATGAAGAAGAAGAAAATCAAGCAAAAAATAGGGATGCATAAAGTCAGGTTGCACAACAACAAATTGGAAATAAGAACATTGTTTAGCTCAAAAATAATTACATCCATAGAGGACTTATTCCCCTCAAAAATATCTTTGATAAAAAAAATACACAACTATTAAACCAATATTGAAACCTTTGGTTGAAGATGTTGAAGAAGTAAATCTTGGCACTCCTTAGCAACCCAAGATGATTAAGATTTTGAAGGCATTGTTAGAAGAACAAAAACATAAACATGCCAAACTTTTCAAAGAGTTTATTAATACTTTTTCTTCGAGATATCAAGATTTCAAGAGTTTTGACAAGCCCATCATTGAGCATCAGATATTGCTAAAAGAAGGAGTTACACCTTTCAAGAAAAAGCTTTGTCAGATAAATCCATTATTGTTTCCAATGATTGAAAAATAAATTAAAATGTGTTGGATGATAAGATTATAATTCCTTTGAGATATTCTAAATGGGTTGCCAATTTGGTTCCCCAAAAAAATAATGAAGAGATTTGCTATGTGTGGATTTCGAGAATCTTAGTCAAGTGTCTTTAAAAGAGAACTACCCTCTCCTGAAGACAAATCATGTATTGCAGAGAGTGGTAGGTGCACATAAAATTTCCATGATTGGATGCTTTTTTGGGATATAATTAAGTTGCAGTGAATAAAGATGATAGATATAAGAATGCATTTGTTTCTCCTTGGGGTACTTTTATGTATGACAAGGCACCTTTTAGATTCATGAATGTGGGAGTGACATTTCAAATAGATATGGATATTTCTTTTGCAGATGAAAATGATAGATCCATAGTTAGTTATCTATCTAGATGACATGACAATCTACTCAAAATCTAATGATGAGCATCTCAAACATTTGAGACAAGTCTTCATCAAATGTAGACGGAATGGGCTATTTCTTAACCCCCAAAAATATGTTTTCACTATCACTAAAGGAAAGTTACTAGGTCATATTATCTCCAAGGAAGGAGTCAAGATAGATACATAAAGAGTGGAAGAAACTCAAGCCATCAATTTTTCTAGACAAATAAGCATTAGAGAAAATTTTCTCCAAAAATGGGCCTTATAAGAAAAATCATGTTTGTTGAATTGGAAATTCAATAACCAATAGAATTTCAAAGAATTGAATCAACCATAATAGTTGAGTTGGAGATATACAAGTTAAGGATGATTATGTGTTATGTTTCTATTTGACAATATTTAGCCATGTGTACACCTTAATTTAGTTAAGATTTTAGTGAGATCATCTTGGGATATGTTCAATACATTTAAAATATTCAATATAGAATATTTATGTTATTGGTACTTTTGTTATTTCTTGTATGATATCTATTATCATTTATTTATTATATTTTCATTATTATATATCAATATTAATGTGTGCTTCTATTATATATTAATAATTTATTGTTATTTTTTATTATTATATTATATAATAATAATATTATATTATATAGTTATTATTACATAATATTTTTTTGTTATTTCTTGTATGATATCTATTATCATTTATTTATTATATTTTCATTATTATATATCAATATTAATGTGTGCTTCCATTATATATTAATAATTTATTGTTATTTATTATTATTATATTATATAATAATAATATTATATCATATAGTTATTATTACATAATATTTAATTAGTAATTATAAAGTTGAAATATACTTATTAATTTAGTATTATATATTTTTTATATAATAATTAATTCATATTAATTGGTAGTATGGGTTGACCTTTTCATCTTTAATTCATATTACACATATCTTCTAATATTTTTGGCACATTCACATTTGTATTATATTAATGTGGGCCTAATGGTTAAGAACATGTGTTTCCTCTTAAGAGGTCACAGGTTCAAATCTAGAGGGGGGTAGGGTATGCATACCTTCGTAGACTTTACCAGTCAAATCCCTGGGCGGAGGGGGGTCCCTTGTCCCACAAACAAGGGGGTCTCATACACCAATTTGGTGTGCTGGCTTGGCCGTGACCTTAAAAGTAGATTATTATATACAGCCTGAG
>JZKD02S1665315.1:11468-73595 GCA_000966675.3 Picea glauca | reverse complement strand
AGTTAAATGAGTACATCAATAAAAAATAACATACTAACCTTGCAAGTTCAAAATCCGAGCTATGTAGATCAAGAATTGGATTTGTTCAACCGATGGGTGACGGAAAAAATAAACATCTCAAACAAAAGCCAAGAACAGTGTCACAACTATAGCAATCGTGTCGCAAAGTCTCTTAAAGTCATGTATATATAGATAAAATAGTCAACTAGCCGTTAACACCGACCAATGAGATAGACAAAATTTTCGTCTCTATTGCCACGAAAGTTTGTCTCTATAGCGACGAAAATCTCGATTAGGTTAAATTAAGATTTTTGTCGATATTGCAATGAACTTTTGTGGCAATAGCGACGAAAATCCCACCCTGTTTAAAAAAACTATGAAACTAGTGGAAGCATGGAAAATTTTCATGGAACAATCTGCCCATATGTAGTAGTGAGGATAATCATATTCCAGTAGTCGAATGGACCTCAATTGTGATACAAACTAAGTCGAGAGGATGGTTTAGTGATTTTTCCAATAAATTTGTATTGTATGCTCATACCATATTTCAGAGTTAGTAAACCCCTAGGATGCCTAATGATTTTCATAATATACTTCAATTGAGTCCAAAGAGTAGAGTTGGTGACTAGTACCTCTACCAAGATTGAACAATTATGTTGACACATGAAAAATCATCATTTTTCAAAAGCAGGGGTTTCCCCCGATAAGAAGTCCCAGTCAGATATCTCACCGTTTGGAATAGGGAACCCATATGGATTCTGGCCCGACAGTCATTTCTGGTTTTAGTTTTACCGGTTGCGACTCGATCCACCGATGAAGGTAAATGATGGATGGTTATGAAAATAAAATATGTAGATGAAGACTATGTAAATGCATGAAATAAATCGAATCTACTTCTAATCTATCCAATCCTATATAGGAGCGAATCATCAAAAGTGAATGAGTTGTATTGAAAATAAACTCTACTTAAGACCCCACTCAGATAGTTGTCATGAAGGTGCAAAGTTAGAAACACATGTATACACATACATAACCAAAAAAGTATCAATCATATCTATGCATACATCAACAACTCATATGCTTAGGACGTATAATATAAGAAAGAATAAAAGTATTGCAAGAGGAACATCGATTGCATCAGAAAAGTCTATTAGAAAATTTGTGCTTACAGCCCATGTGAACAACATACATTTCACTTGAAATAGTTCGCAAAAAAACAACACATGCAAGTTTTTCTCACTATCAAAACTTGGCCCTAAGGGCTTCTCAATATTAACAATTTCAACAATAGTACATCAAAGCTCCAAGGAATGGCTTCTCAATTTTAGTTAACACTGTATTCCCAAAATAGTTCAGAAATGTACAATGTTTGAAGAGCCAAAAAACCCTTTCTTTGGATACAATTACCGTATTTATTGGAGCTGAACATGACCCTTGACCTTTCTCCTTCCTTCGTGACCTTTCATTTACCAACGTTTGTCCTTATCCTCTTTTTAATGACGAGGGAAAAAGACAACAGTTACATTTTGAATTTGTATTTTAGTACTAGTGGGCCATCATGATTTCGGCTATAGTACACCCCATCCACTATAATGATTGGTTTGGACATTGGAACATATTGGTTGTCAAAGTTTGACAATCAATCATCATGGAGTTCAGGCCTCCTCTTTAGCCATTGGAATTAGATTCCCTTTGCTTGTACTCTTCCACTGCTACGACTGTTGTTATTTCTTCTTTGTAATCCTTGGCTATAGATTGCATAGTGAGGATGTTGAGTATGACCTCCTCTCAACATTGGTACCTGATGCCATTTAACATGAAAAAGATGAGTGACTTCAGAGTAATCCTAGAAAAATTACTAAAACTAATCTTTTGTATCCAAATACCTAAGACATTAATTGATTAAGAGTTATTGTATGTTTCCCTAATTTTGGTTCTAGGTTCCTCTGCTCATGATCAATGTGTTTTATTCTCCGTGAATGTTGACAAGGTGAAATATATTAATCATGAAAAATTAAGACAATTGATTAGGAATTCCTCAAATCATATAATTAGGAAGTTGTATATCTCAGAAATAAATTTCTAACGGTATAAGGAATGCGTGAAATGGATACATGAGTCAAAATTTATGGGAAAAATGCAAATAACAATCTCGGGGGTCATGTCCCTTTTCGGAGGAGTTAGTGGGAACTCCTCCGATTTGCATCGGAGTTCATTGCACAAATCCCTCTAGTGTAAATAAAAGGACTTCAAACAAACTTCTCCATGTGATCATGTCGGTGTGCATTTGTTTTAGCTCTCCGGGCAAGTGGTCGTTGCAATATCTGAGCCTAGACTGAGTTTTCATGTCATCGTCATGCAATTCACAAAGTTATCTCAAATCATCAGGTATTGGGTTTGGGTGTAGATTTTAACCTTGTACAATATTTTACTACAAATATATTTTCAATAAAAGAATAGAAAATATAAAATGACAAATACACAAATTACACAAAGATTTTTCCCCTCAAAACCCAAACCGAGAAAACCAACATATTATATATTCATTCACAGTGATACATTATTTACAATACAATATACATATAGGATCCAACGACATCCAAAACCCTAACCCAATGACCTGGATTATTCAACAACCCTAATTCCTTAACCAAAATTAGAAATTCATCGGCAAAAACGGCCATGTGCCGAAAAATTTCCCAACAATGGACACGTAAATTGAGGTGAAATGAAAAATGAGGAAAAAATGCAACACATTTCCCGAGGAAAAAAAATTCCCTCAAACCCCCCTGCATGCCCGATGTAATGTAGCAGACACTAAATCTAGTCGTGCAAAGTATATACCACATAACCAACATTGGGAAGTCTTGAAACCAACATCTAAGTTCTCATTATTGTCGATTTCATTGGCGCAGTTTATCACAAGATCTTCAGGTGATCAACGCCCTTCTTTATAACTCTCTAGTGACACCAAGGAGACAAGCACACAATTCTCTCTAGCATCCTTTTCCACTACCATATCCACTTTATTTGTTTTGAATAAAAGGAAAGGTTATGGACTTTGTTTTGTAAGTAATAAATAATCCATACAGAGATATCTTATTGACCTTATTGATGACTCAATAAGAACCATTGGGTGTCAAATTCATCATCCATCTACTCCTCTACAACTATAGGGGAATATTTCATTGAAGCATCTTCCAGTATTTGGGGTAAGCATTGTTATGATTGGAATCAATTTCCTAAGAATATTGTAATGTATCCTTTTATGGCCATTCATTTCTCACCAACGAACTTTCCTTCATGGTCGTTGGCTTCACCGACACACTTCATCTTATTTCTATCGGTTAGTACTGAAGCACTTTGTTTTAACTCTAGTGGTGAAATTGACTTATTTCCCCTAAACATTGTCAGCTCAATGTAGTTATACTTCACCTTCTCGTTGGGCATGTGCTTCTCTTCTATAGAGAGTTTTCTTAGGGTGTATGTGTGTCAATTTAAATGAAGGGAGAGTGGAGGGGGTGCATGGGCCCTTTACTCCATGAAAATTTCGATCCACAAAAGCCTTGATTTCACATTATCTGCCTAAAGAAGTGAATGGACGTGTGGATTATTGTTTTAAGTCCATTCACATACTAGAAGGACACCATTAACAGTCGCACCCAAATAATTCTCATGCAATGCAAAAGCATGTCTTAATTGGAATTTTTTTAGATGTATGGTCAGAGTTAGGATAGGAGGTTTAATGCCAGTGGCATTCCCATCTCCTAAGACCAAACCGATTCCTTTCTAGAGACTGGAGAACTTAATTTCTTTGTTGTTGATGGAGACCAAAGATCTTACTTTCTTGGCTGCAGATGGAGACCAGAGAACTTACTTTATTTTTTGTTGATGGAGACCAAAGAACTTACTTGGAACTTCATCGGTCTCGTTGATTTTTTCCATCGCCAGTCATAGTACTGACAAAGTTACTCATATCTCTATTGGTTTCAGTGTTCTCTCCAAATATTTCTTAAAGTTGCAAGTCCAATAGTTCACTCCATGTTTTGAGTTTTTCATAATAGAGTTAGTTCCATGTCTAAAGAAAACCCATTGCTCTCTTGGAAACAGTAATTATAAGTCGGTGAGCTCTTTATGTCTCCGTCGATTTGTCTATCAATCAATATGTCAATAGTCAAATTGTCAGTTAGTCAGTCTGATAGTCTGCAAGTGCAAAGTCACACGTTTACTCAAAGTTAGTTGGCCAACGATTAAGTTATAAATGGAGTCGATATTTATCATTCTTAAGTTTATTTAAGTGGTTGAAGAGTCAGTTGTATTAATGGTAGTGTTTAATGTTGAGTTGGTCTTAGAGTCTTTAGGAAGTCTCAGTTGGAGTCCATTTAAGTCCGAGTCATTTAGTTAGTGTATGATGCTGAAGAGATGTAGTATGCAGAGAAGAAAAGAGAGTTATAGAGAACAACTGAGAGCAACAACAACTAAGGAGTGTAAGAATTCTGAGCACATGCTCTATGTCTGTGAAGTTAGTAGAAGAATCCATTTGAGCCAAATCTCATCTTAGTATTATATTATGTAATCAGGCGCACTGCACCGAAGTTCATTAATATCAATCATTTTTTGTATTGACAGGCTTTTGTCTTATTTCTGAGTTTATGTGCTAAGCATAGCACTGTGTTATTTTTATTTCATAAATCATTTCATTAAGTGTGTGTATTCACAACACACAACAAACTGAGCAGTCTGTGCACTTTGCAGTGGTTTTGAGAAATTTGTCGCGTAGGTTGTTTGGTGTGAAGTATTTGAACATGTGTTGCATAGAGCATACTACAGGCACTATCGATCCAATATTTGGTATCAGAGTGGGTTCTATTAGAACAAGTTCAAGAGCAGAAACTTTGTTGAAAAGGAAATATGGCTTCTACCTCAAAAATGCAACCTCCCACTTTTACAGGAAAGAATTATGAGATGTGGTCCTTTACCATGAAGGCATTGTTCCGAGGTCAATACATATGGGATATAGTTGAGAATGGTTATGTGTCACCCGTAGATCAGGCAACATACAATTCCCTCACACAAGTTGAGAAGGATGTCTTGAAAGATCAAATAAAGAAGGATGGAAAGACATTGTTTTGCATACATCAAGCCATGCATGAGAGCATACTTCTAAGAGTTGCATCAACAAATAAATCCAAGGAAGCATGGAACATATTACAAACCTCTTATCAGGGTATGGACAAAGTAAAGATTGCAAAACTGCAAATTCTTATAAGATATTTTGAAACTATGTCAATGAAAGATTTATAAACAATAGATTCATTCTACACCCATGTCATTGGCATGATAAATTAGATTAAGTCTCATGGTGAAACCATAGAACACAGAAAATTCATTGAGAAGGTACTTAGGAGTCTTCCTCCTAAGTTTTATACTGTTGTTGTGACTCTAGAAGAGAGAAAAGACTTGAGTCAATTCAATCTAGATGAAATGAAAGCTTCCCTCATTAATCATGAACATAGAACGAATAGGTCAAATATGTCATTAGAGAATGCATTTTCCATGCAATCATCTATAAGTCGTGGAAGAGGAAGGGGGAGAGATAACTCTAGAAGCAGAGGAAGAAGTTCTATTAGAGGTGGATGTAGTAGAAATCCTGGAAATGCTGGTGGAAGAGGTCAAAACCCAAGTACCAGTGAGTCAAGTTGTCAGAGAACTGACAAATCAAAGATCCAATGTCATTATTGTAAAAAGTATGGAAATTATGCATATGAGTGCAGAAAGAGACAGTATAATCAGAACAAGCAAAGTCAATATCAGTCAAACAATGCAAATAATCAAACTCACCCTATGTTTATGGTGCACACTACAAAAATTCCTATAGTATCGCCAGCTGAATGCAATGTTGCTCAAGCAAGTCCATGTGACATATGGTATTTAGATTCAAGCTGTAGTAACCACACAACAAGAAACATAGAATGTTTTTCTAGTTTGGATGAGTTAGTCCAAACCAAGGTTACACTTGGGACATATATCCAAGTCATTGTCTTAGGCAAAGGCGGTATAAACATTTTAACTAAGCAAGGAGAACAAAAAGTTGTGTCTGATGTATATTATGTTTCTGGTCTGAAGCAGAATATGATGATCATAGGACAACTATTACAAAATGGATACATAATCTACATGTAAGATAATCACCGTGTGATTATGGATAAATGACCAAGCAATCAACTTATTGCAAAAATCCAGATGAAAAGTAACAAGATGTTCCCATTGACTTTGAAGCTGACCAAGAAGAAGAATACAACGTTAGTTGTTGGAAAAGGAAAAAGTGTGGAGTTAGACATTGCATTTACAACAGATAGTGCACACAGTATCAATAAAGGAGTAAATGGCACAGAGTTGAAGGCAACATTCCAATCTGAAATACAAAATAATTCTTGGTTATGGCATTTCAGATTTGGAAATTTGAACTTTGGAGGTCTGAAGCTACTACACACAAAGGATATGGTAAAAGGTTTTCCATTAATTGAAAAAAAAGAAAGGATATGTGAAAGCTACATATTTGGCAAGCATCATAAATAATCATTTCCAGTTGGCAAATCATATAGAGAAAAATCTCCACTGGAAATAGTACACTCAAACATTTGTGGACAAATGCAAACTCCGTCTATAGGAGGCAATACTTATTTTCTAACATTTATTGATGATTTCTCAAGAAAGACATGGATTTATTTTCTAAAGCATAAATCTGATGCATTGGGTTATTTTCATCATTTTAAATCACTTGTGGAGAAACAGAGTGACTATTACATCAAGTGTCTAAGAATTGATAGAGGAGGAGAATACATGTCAAGAGAATTTCAGAACTTTTGTAAATTTCATCGCATCTACAAGAAATTTACCGTGCGCTACACACCACAACAAAATGGTGTCGCAGAGAGAAAGAACAAAACCATCATGGAAATGGCGTGCAATATGTTATCAACCAAACATTTTTTAAATGAGTATTGGGTTGAGGCAGTAGCAACTGCAATATACATCTTGAATAGATGTCCGACAAAGAGTGTGAAGAACAGAGTTCCTTAGGAATCCTAGACAAGATTAAAGCATAATGTGGCGCAATTAAAAGTTTTTGGTTGTGTCGCATACACACATGTTCCAGATGAGCTGAGAAGGAAGTTGGATAACAGAGGACATAAATGTATATTTGTTGGGTATTCTGAAGAAACAAAAGGATATAAGTTGATGACCCTGTTGCAAGGAAAGTCATAATCAACCGCTATGTTCAGTTCGTGGAGAATGAAGCACGGGATGGAAGCATAGCAAAAACAGTCAAAATTATTGATGCACTGGAGCATGATGACACAGAATATGAAGTGGTTCAAACACCATGCACAAGTCAGTGCGCAGTCCCTTCTACACCTAGCACTGGGATGCAAATCATAGCGCATAATACTCCAGTAGAAAAACAGGTGCGCAGTCTACACCTAGAGCGCAACAAACATTAGCAAGCAGTCCAAGTAGTTCTACATCTCCAGATCCAACTTTAGTAAGTTCATTACCAAGAAAGACAAGAAGTTTGTGCGACATCTATAATGAAGACACATCAATTTCATTTTCAGTTTTTTCTCTGTTTTTACAAATAGATGATCCATTAACTTTTGAAGAAGCAGTCAAAGATGATGTATGGGCACAAGCCATGGATGAAGAAATCATATGCATAGAGAAAAATCAAATTGTTAGGGTCCTAACCCGCACATAGGTAGAACAATATATTTAGATGTAATAAAGGTCAATATTAATAAGGCCTTTCAATAAAATAGAATAAGACAGATGTAAGAAGACCTAATAGAAGCTTCCGCTTCTAGAAGGATCTTCCTCTAAATGCTTCTTTTTAGTATAAATAGGAGTCAAGGGTATGAGAACCCTAGCTTGGATATTATTGTAATAGAGCTCTGCTCAACTGGAGGTTGCCCCCTCAAAGAGGCCCGTGAACATTGCTTTCAGATTGAAAGTGTTATTTATGTTATTATTCTCATATCGTTTCAATATTATTGTGGTGAATGTTCTAGTTATATTGTTGTTATTTTTCCATTACTAGCATTTTATTTATGTTCTGCATACATTTTATATCTGGTATATTACAAGTGGTATCAGAGCACTTTCCTCGGCAAAAAGTGTGGGTTAATTTTTTTTTCAGGGTAGAGACGTATTCCAGCGTCTTTAATCCACAGAGATCTGTCGTTACGCACATAAACCCACAGTTGAGGGATTCATACACACAGGAAATACAAGTGGTACTTAAGTGCACATCTGCTGGCCACCCTTGTAATCCCTGTTGGTACCCCTTCGAGTTGTAGCGCATTATACAACACATGTGTACGGATCAAGCTAGATTACCTGAAGCCCTCTTTAGATAAACCTATTGGCCACCTGACTGCTATAGTGTCACTAAGAACAACACTCGAGAAGATACTCTCGAGTACTTGGGTAGTTGGGTAGTACGACTAAGGGTACGGTCTATCCTCCTTAGTTAGTGCCCTGAGATATTGGGTTGAGTACTACTATTGGACCCCACACATATATTAGAGAGCTATAGCACAGGGAAAACCCTTGTATGTAGAACCCTTGAATACCTAACCCTTGGGGGCAGAAACATAAACAAATTAAAACAAACAAGATCTATTGTCGCGCAACTGTGTTTGGGTTGCCAAGTAAATACACATTTCTTTCTGGTTAAGCATTTGGGCATTTCCTCTCTGCAATATTCTTCAAACAGGAGTATAACTCCACATGTGTAAAAAAAAATAAAAAATTTGAGACCTATTGCAATTTTTTTCACCATTATTTGAGACCTATTCCATTGGATTCATCTATTCTCCCTTATCAAATTCATCCATATCATTTTTTGGCAAAATTTTTGACCTCACCCGCCCCTTTTCAGGTCCCCCATCCTCATGGCCCATACCCGTAGCCAAGACTTGGAAGATCGCTTCAACACCTTCCAATCTGGCCTCATCGAGACCCAACAACAAGTGAAACAACTCAATGCCAATGTTGTCACCATCAATACAACCATGCAATCCTCAATGGAGGAAATCAAACAAGACCTCACCACCCAGCTTGAATCAGTCTTTTCAGCACTCTGCACCAAACTGCATATCCCTACAGATAACCCTTCCTCTTCCTCACCTCCACATACTGAAGGTGACCATTCCTCTCATTCCCATAACTTTCATAACCATCACTTTCAATGTGACCTACGCCTTCTGCGGTTGGATGTGACCAAATTTGATGGCTCGGACCCCACTGGTTAGGTAACCCAAATGGAACATTATTTCTCTTTATACGACATTATAGATGACTTGGCGAAACTCTGGTATGGTGTTCTCCATCTAGATCAAGAACGTTGGCAATGGTGGCAATGGAGAAAAACTTCTTGTCAAGGATATATTGCTTGGACACACTTTGTGGCAGAGCTTTATGAATGCTTTGACACTGACACCAACCATTTGGGCCGTTTGACAAAGTTGAAACAATTAGGAACAATGGAGGACTTTATAGCTGCCTTTGAGCGCTTGGCTTTTAGAAAAGAGGGCATGTTTGATGCCTTTTTCTGAGAGTGTTTTATCAGTGGACTCAAGGATCATATTCGGGCCCATGTCCTCATGGCTCGACCTCGGAGTTGGGTGGAGGCTACTAAAAGAGATAAAGAAGCACAACAGGTTGTATATTCTCAAAACCGAAAACCCTCCTTTATCCCTCGCCCTAAACTAGTAAATCCCACTACTCCCTCTGCTCCACTAAAGATCCAAAAATTGACCAGGGATGAAATGGCTGAACGCCAACTCAAAGGCCTTTGTTATCACTATGATGACAAATATTTCCCAAGCCACAAGTGTAAAGAAAAAAATCTTTTTATGGCCATCTCCAAAGATATTTTGGAAGAGGATGTAGAAAGTCCCTTTGTGTTTGATTCACTTGAATCCACTGACATAACCCCTCCCTCAGACCCTCCCGAAGTAGAACCGGTCATTTCCCTCTATTCTCTCACTGGCTTCTCCGCTCCCCAAACCCTCAAGATAATCAGTTACATCAAGCATCGGAAGGTCATCATTCTGGTTGATAGTGGCATCACCCATAGTTTTATTCATCGCCGCATTGCCCAAGAAACTCATTGCTACATCCATGTCGTCAATAATTTCCAAATTATGATTGCTAATGGTGGTTCCATGAAATGTGGAGGGCATTGTGAAAATGTGTGTCTCCAAATTGGTGACTACCACCTGAAATCCCATATGTTTTCTATCGACATGGGAGGTTGTGACATTGTGTTGGGTGCAGACTGGCTCAAGACTTTGGGTCCCATTCTCATGCATTTTAAAGACTTAACCATGCAATTTGACCAGGAGGGCCACCAATATAAGTTCTAATCCATCACCGTCGGTTCACTTGAGGTCATTAGTTCCCATCACATGGAAAAACTGCTCAAAAAAGGTCATTCTGGTGTTATTGCCCAACTCCATGCCATACAAGCAACAGAGACACCTTCGGTCCCGCAAGACCTCCAAGCCATCCTTTATAAACATCAATTGGTATTTTCCACTCCCCAAGGACTCCCTCCTTCCCATGGTGTTCATGATCATTCCATTCCCCTTGTACCCAGAAGCCTTCCTCCCAATATCCGTCCGTATCGTCACCCCTTTTCCCAAAAAAATGAAATTGAGAAAATGGTCCAGGAACTCCTTAATGCAGGCATTATCCGCCCTAGTATGAGCCCCTACTCTTCTCCTGTGGTCATGGTCCTAAATAAAGAAGGTTCTTGGCGAATGTGTCCCGACTTCCATGCCCTCAACAAACTTACCATCAAAGACAAATTCCCCATTCCTGTCATTGATGACCTCTTGGATGAATTGAGTGGCGCCCAATTCTTCACTAAACTTGATCTTCATTCAGGCTACCACCAGATACGTATGAAAGAGGCATACATTCCCAAGACTACCTTTAGAACTCATGAGGGCCACTATGAGTTTTTGGTCTTCCCCTTTGGCTTGTGCAATGCCCCCTCCACCTTCCAAAGCCTCATGAATCATGTCTTCCATCCTTTTCTCCTCCGTTTTGTCTTAGTTTTATTTGATGATATCCTCATCTATAGAAAAACCTGGACAATCCATCTTGCTCATGTGGATCGAGTTCTCCATCTACTCTCTCAGCACTAACTTTTCCTGAAACAGTCTAAATGTGCTTTTGGCACCTCAGAAGTAGAATACTTGGGTCATCTGGTTGGCAAAGATGGCGTCAGGGTGGATCCTAAAAATATTGAAGCTATGAAAGATTGGCCTCACCCAAAGACTCTTAAGAGCTTGTGTGGATTTCTGGGCTTAACAGGGTATTATCGCAAGTTTGTTAAGAATTATGGGAAGATTGCAACACCTCTCACTGCTCTCCTAAAAAAGAACTCTTTCACTTGGACTCCAGTTGCTGCTCAAGCTTTTCAAACCTTGAAGATGGCCATGTGCACCACTCCAGTCCTTGCTCTTCCCTATTTCACAAAGACCTTTGTGTTGGAATGTGATGCCTTAGGGAAAGGAATTGGTGTTGTCCTGATGCAAGAGGGTCAACCTTTGGCCTTTACTAGCAAGAAACTATCTAAAAGAAATATGGGCAAATCCATCTATGAAAAGGAAATGTTGGCTATTTTGCATGCCATTGATATGTGGTGCCCTTATCTATTGGGGAAACATTTCCAAATTAAGACAGACCATCAAAGCCTCAAGTATTTTCCGGAACAACACATTTCCTCCCCAGAACAACAAAAATGGGTGACTAAACTCTTTGGATATGATTATGAGATCATTTACAAGAAAGGAAAAGATAATGTGGTTGCAGATGCACTTTCCCAAAAATATGAAGATGAAGGATCCCTTTTTTCTCTTTCATTCATTGTACCAGATTGGCTCCAAGCCATTCGCCAAGAATGGATACAAGATCCCAAAAGTTTGCAGTTGATCCAACAATTGCATTCCAATGCTCTAGCTTCCCCAGGGTACTCTTGGCTACATGATAAACTTTGATACAAAGGCCGTTTGTATTTAAGTAAACAATCCAAGCTTAAATCCACGGTACTTTATGAGCTTCATGTGCTACACCCACAACAGGGCACTCTGGGTTCACCGAAACCTTGACAGGGTCAAACGTTCCTTTTTCTGGGATGGTATGAAACAAGACATTCATAATTTTGTAGCTGAATGTGATGTGTGTCAACGCAACAAGGGACAAAAGGTCAAATCTCTGGGCACACTACAACCACTCCCAATTCCACCTGCTATTTGGAAGGATATCTCTATGGAATTTATTATTGGCTTACCCAAAATGGGAAATAAATCCGTCATCATGGTGGTTGTTGATCACCTTTCCAAGTATGCTCATTTCTGCACCCTTCAACACCCGTTTACTGCATCCACGGTGGCTCAAATTTTCATGGATCAAGTCTTCAAGCTTCATGGCATGCCGCACTCTATTGTTTCTAATCGCGACCCAACTTTCACAAGCAATTTTTGGCAAGAATTGTTCAAGATACAAGGCACCGAATTGCATCTCAGCACAACTTATCATCCCCAGACTAATGGCCAAACAAAAGTTGTCAACAAGTGTTTGGAAACATATTTGAGGTGTTTTGCCTCGAAAAATAAAAATCAGTGGGCTCAATTGTTACCCCTAGCTGAATGGTGGTACAACACTTCATACCATATAGCTACACACATGACTCCTTTTGAAGAGATATATGGATAGAAGCCACCTTCAGTTCTCTCATACTTATCGGGTGCCTCGAAGGTCCAAGCGGTTGACCTAACACTTACAGCTCGAGAGGCTATTCTCCGTACCATCAAAGAGAATTTGGTCATGGCACAGAATCACATGAAGAAACAAGCAGATCAAGGTCGCTTTGAATGTCAATTTGCAAAAGTGGATTAGGTGTTTCTTCGACTTCAACCTTACAAGCAAGCTTCCCTCAAGGTCGAGCATTGTCAGAAGCTAGCGCCCAAATTTTATGGTCCTTATATCATTCTCAAGCATGTGGGACAAGTAGTCTATGAGTTAGCTTTGCCCAGCCATTCGAAGCTACATCCTGTTTTTCATGTTTCATGCTTAAAGAAGGTGATTGGAGCTAAGTGCCAAATTCAAGCCAACGTTCCAGAGTTAGCTGAAGAAGGATCCATTTGGCTATATCCAGAAGTAGTTTTGGACCAGCGTGAGCATCGCCTATGTCAAAGAACCATCAAGGAAGTGCTAGTCCAGTGGAAAGATACAACTCCAACAGACGCCACTTGGGAACCAGCAACCATTCTGCAGCAATTTCCTCATCTCAAGCCTTGAGGACAAGGTTGTTTTTAAGGGGGCGTACATGTTAGGGTCCTAACCCACACATAGGTAGAACAATATATTCGGATGTAATAAAGGTCAATATTAATAAGTGATTTCAATATAATAAAATAAGAAGGATGTAAGAAGACCTAATAGAAGCTTCCGCTTCTAGAAGGATCTACCTCTAGATGCTTCTTTTTAGTATAAATAGGAGTCGAGGGTATGAGAACCCTAGCTTGGATATTATTCTAATAGAGATCTTCTCAACTGGATTTTTCCCCCTCGAAGAGGCCCGTGAACATTTCTTTCAGATTCAAAGTGCTATTTATGTTATTATTCTCATATCGTTTCAGTGTTATTGTGGTGATTGTTCTGGTTATATTGTTGTTATTCTGCCATTACTAGCATTTTATTTCTGTTCTGCATACATTTTATATTTGGTATATTACACAAACATGGAAATTGGTAGATGTACCTTAAGACAAGGATGTTATTAGTGTCAAGTAGATTTATAAAACCAAGCAATATGTAGAAGGAAATGTACAGAAGTACAAGGCAAGATTAGTTGCAAGAGGCTTTACACAACAACCTGGAATTGATTTCAATGAAACATTTTCACCAGTTGTGTGGATGGACACAGTCAGAACTTTGTTATCCATTGTCATGCAATACAAGTGGCCAGTTTATCAAATGGATGTAAAGTCAAAATTTTTGAATGGAAACATAAAAGAAGAATTATATGTGGAACAACCACAAGGTTATGAGGTTCCAGGACAATAAGACAAAGTGTACATATTGAAGAAAGCATTGTATGTGTTAAAACAAGCTCCGAGAGCTTGGTACATTCACATAGGTTCCTATCTCACACAAAATGGATTTCAGAGAAGTGAAAGTGAGCCAACAATGTACATCAAAGCAAATCATCAAGGTAATATGCTAATTGTTTGTCTATATGTGGATGATTTGATATTTACAGGTGATTTTGGCATAGAAGAATTCAAGTCAGTCATGAAGGATGAATTTGAAATGACTGATTTGGGGCTAATGAGATATTGTTTTGGGAATAGAAGTGCACCAGTCCAAAACTGGAATATATATCTCATAGTCTAAGTATGCGCATGAAATTATGAAAATATTCAATATGATAAATTCAAAAGCAGCACCAACACTTGTCATAAAAGGATTGAAGTTTAGAAAAGAAGATAAAGGGTCAAGGGTGGATCCCACACTATTTAAAAGAATGGTAGGCAATCTTATGTACCTCACAGCGACAAGACTTGATATTATGTATGGAGTAAGCCTAATCTCAAGGTTCATGGAAACTCTAAAAGAATCACATTGGAAGGAAGGAACGAGAATTTTGAGATATGTAAATGGAACAAAAGATTTTAGCATTAAGTACTCCATTTCAGAAGATTTCAAACTCATTGGATACATTGACAATGATTGTGGAGGCAACATAGATGACAAGAAAAGTACCTTCGGGTACACGTTTCATTTTGGAACAAGTATGGTATCATGGGCATCAAGGAAGCATCCCACAGTGACTCTTTCTTCAACAGAGGCAGATACATAGCAGCTACAAGCGCATCTTTTCAAGCAGTTTGGATGAGAAAGATGTTAAAATATTTGTTGTAGGAACAATAGGTGTTAGCGACATTTCTTGTCCTAGGCACAAGAGTATTCGGGTCTGCAAGTTGCACGAGAAGCACTCGAGAGCAACATGGAAAAATCTCGTTTTAAGGCTTCCAAGCACGTAAGAGGGTGAAGTTATGTTGTCGATGGTCAAGATTCATCCATAAGAGCAGATCAACGGTCATCGGGATATCGGGGCTACCAAGTTAACCGATATATAGCGTCAGAGAAAGCACCTATATTTCAAGACTAAATCTGGGGTGTCCGATCCAACGACACATAGTGCGAGATCTAGTCGGCATATCAGCATTCGGGAGTTCGAAGGGTGAAAGTATCTCGTCATCTCACATCTCGAAACCTTGAACCCCGGAGTGCCGAAAGCGCCCAGAGTCGGGCCTGCAATATTGTGAAGAAGCCTCAGTCATTCATCCACAGGAGAAACCTGGTGCGCGATTAGGCTCCTTGCCTTTTCACCCATCATGACTTAGAAACACAAGGAAAAACTCCATCATATTCCCGATTGCCGAGGTGCCAGGAGTGTTTAGGACCTAGGCCCATAGCATCACCGAGTCAATTCAGGACCGTCAGATATGAGAGGGATGCGTGGCGCCCAAGTAAGCCATCTCGACGTTTCGCTCATCGCAACTGTGAATGAGAAAGGATTAACTCCTTCCATTCGCAAACGCCAAAAGCGCTTTGGGAATAAACATAGGGTCATAACCCGTGGTCACTTGGGAAATAAAGGAGATGTGCAAAGGAGGCCAAAGGCGTCGAGTCTAGTCACCGAAATGATCATCGTGATCTCCATGCGCCATCTGATTTGACCTCGATCCTGGTTTTTGCTTGGAGTAAATGAAGGTGAGAAGGGGTGGTTGAAACCTCCCCTCAGGAATTAAGTGTAAGGTATGGATAATCTGGCAAGCGGTCTACTCGAGAGGGTCCTGTGTACCCATTTTTCAAAGAATCCATGCTGAGTCCTCGACCAGCTGGAGGAGGTCTGCACATGCTAGCTCGACACTTAATGGCTCAGCTACTCCCCTTGCAGGAGCCATGCACAGTTAAGGTGGCGTCTGACAAAGAATACCCATCTAAATTTGGCTGAGGGGACACCAAGCCTTGGATGACTGAGCACGCCATTGTTAGGCGAATTTTTCTGAAGTATATAAACTCAGTCTTTATATTTTGTAATCTATTGATGGTTTAGCAAGGCTCCCGGTTGTAAGACTTTAATGAAGCACTGTTATTCTGGTTATGCATGGACTCTTGAGACTTCTTGTCTTATGAATGTCAGTGTCTTTCACGTCTTTGTTTACACTGTGTTAGAATGACTCGGAATTGGAGAATCTAGTCGAGTTGTAACTGTTATAGGATGATGTAGAGTGGATCACTGTAACAATTGCATTGTTTCTAATCGGTCCTTGTGATTTTCTTAGTGCTGAATGACTTGGAATTGGAGAATCCATTCAAGTCCCCCTTTTAGTTTCTCGAAGCCATGAACCAGAGAATCTCGCATTTAGAGTTTTCTTCTACAAATTACTGAAAGGCCTGATTGCCTGAGGTAGTTTATCCACTTCTCTCACCAAGTCTTCAACCTGCTCATTTTCAAATCAACCCACTGACTAAGGTTAGATTAAGACCTCCTTTGTTCCTCAC
This sequence comes from Picea glauca, assembly GCA_000966675.3. Lineage (NCBI taxonomy): Eukaryota > Viridiplantae > Streptophyta > Pinopsida > Pinales > Pinaceae > Picea > Picea glauca. Next base: position 56,945 of record JZKD02S1665315.1, on the reverse strand, counting down.
ATGCCGGACCTAGTCCCTGAGTTAGAGTGATATATTCCCGAGTCTCTACCCATTTGATCACCCATTAAAAACTATCGTGACATAAAACTGATGGGTGTTGGGCTCTGCTCCTGTGAGCAATCCAGGAGTGATTTCTGTCGCCAACATTTCTGGCGCTGTTGCCGTGGACGAAGTTGAAAATTTTCCCCGAGATTGAACGACATTGAGCCTCTGATTCCGAAGGTGCATCGGGTATTAGAGCCTTTGAAGATTGCTACTGTGCACTTGGCGAATCCATTGTGACGACTCCACTGTGGCGAGCCTGCCATATCAATTGTGGCTTTTAGAGGCAAGCACACGCGGTCCCATCCATAGCTGCCTCTAGCTACACTTGAAACTGATCCAGAGGTGGTTCTCGGAAAAGGAAAGGCCTATGAAGGAGAAGCTATCGTCGCCGAACCAGGTAATCTGCCATCTCCTTTTGTAGGAACTCCATTCTCTCCTCCTCAGTTTCCTAGCAGACCGCTTTCTAAAGTTTCCTGTTTCTTGAATTTCGGGAGTGTTCCTGTTGAGGTTTCCCCGCCTGGTCTGGGATTGGAGGGAGAAATCCTTGTCACTCCCCTCTCCCCTGAAGTTGTACCTTGGCGTAGACCCAGGACCGCTAAATATTTCCCCACTCCTAGCACTACCACTCCTCCTTTTGTTACTGTTGCCCCTTCTACACAAAGAGAAGCATCCGCCAGCTTAAGATCACTAGCCTTCTCCATTAGTCCCCTATTGTTTCCCACTCCACTCAAAAGCTCATCCCCAACATCCCCTTTTTGGGCCCCTTCTCCTCCAAGTTCCCCTCCACGTAATATCCCTATGGCAGGAGAAAATCCCCCTATGACAAGAATGGAGGCCATTATAGCCGCTAGGTATGCGCCCCTCGTTTTACCTCAGCCTCTCAATGCCCTCCCAGCAGATGGTTACCTCAAACAGCTTCCCAAGTTTACAGACGAGGGGGACATAACTACAGAAGAACACTTAGAAGCCTTTTACAGTTTTATAGATGATAATGTTATCATGCATGCAGACGTATGGATGAGGATTTTTTTCCATAGCCTTCAAGGCGAGGCTAGAAAATGGTTCAAGGCCCTACCTCCTGGATCTATTGATGCGATCGAATATTTGGATAGTGTCTTTTTGAGACAGTGGGGAGATAAAAAGACTTCATGTATTACATGACAGAGTTTGGGTCTTTGAAGAGGAAAGTAGGGGAGTCTGTCTCCTACTTCTCCAAAAGATTCAATAAAATGTACAATAAAATCCCTACTGATATAAAACCCTCTGAAGCCTCTGGAAAGATCACTTATGCTAGTGCCTTTGACCCCGATTTCTGCCTCTTGTTGAGGGAAAGAAGAGCCACTACTCTGGCCCACATGCAGGATGCAGCCGTGGAGGTAGAATCTAACATATTGGTTGTTGACCGACTCAGGAACACTGTTGGTAGAAACGTATCCAGGTAGAGTCGTGAAGCTTCCCCATCCAGTCCCTCTCCTCTGCCCCTTCAGCCAGATGAGACAACTAGAGTCCTAAAATCACTTTCTGCCAGAATGGAAAGGTGGGAGTTAGAAGGGAAGCCCATGTATAGAAATCCCCAGAATACTAATGGTAGAGGTTTCAGGAGACCTAATAAAACTGGACCACAGGCTTTCCCAAGGGAACCAAAGGGAAAAGACAGGGAATATCAAAGGATCCAAACCCCTCTCCAAAATAACCTGGTTACTCATGAGGGAGGGGAGGAGATAGACAAGTTTGACCCCGCAATTCACTGTGTTGAAGAAGCTCCTCCTTTTCCCCATTTGACTCAATCTGCATATGAAGAATCCCTAATGAGCATTCAAATTCATGAGTTAGGTAAAGGAGAAAAGGTCGGTTACACCTCTAACAGATACAATCTTAGGTAAAGAAAGAAAGAAGGAGACTTTGACAGCCAAGACCAGCCCCTCATAGCAGAAAGGCCTACTAAGTTTGCAACAACCACTACTAAAGAAAAGAAAGCTCAGAATGCTTCACCGGCAGTCAAAGAACCTGTCTCTGAGGTAAGGGAAGCTCCTAAGCCTATTTCCTCCTTTAATTTTGAGCATGAAATTCAAAAGATCAGAATTTTTGTCCCCCTCTCTAAGCTAGTTAAAAATGAAGACTTCAAAAGATCCCTCTCCAAGCTGCTACAATCTGAGTTCCCCCAGCCCCGCTCTGACTCAGTGAACCTTCAAGATGAGAAACCAGCAGTCATCCTAGGTCCCATGGTAGAAGACAGAGATGATCCATCCCCTCCCTTCTACACCTCCCTGAACATACATGATAAAGTGTTTCATAATTGCCTCATGGATTCAGGAGCTTCCCACAACCTCATGCCCAAAATTGTCATGGAAGAGCTGGGACTGGAAGTGATGAAGGCCTATCATGATTTGTAATCTTTTGATTCAAGGAGTGTGCAGTGTCTGGGAGTCATCAAAGACCTGGTGGTTTCTTTGTTTCAGCTGCCCATGAAGAGTGTGGTCATGGATATTGTGGTAGCTGATGTTCCCTCCAAGTTTGGCATGTTGTTGTCAAGGTCTTGTATTAAAAGACTTGGAGGAACATTACATATGGATCTCACATATGCCACCATTCTTTTCTTTGGAGGGGAACACAGGAGGTTGTACAGAGAAGCCCAGCTAGCCTATATTGTCAGTGATGAAGCAAACCCTACTAATCACCCCATCTTTGCACTCGACACCGATTTAGGGTCTAGTTTGTTACAGATCACTGGAACTCCTAAGCTCCCTTTACAGATAAGAAAACAACCCATTCTTAATCAGCAGATACCTCCTCCAACCACCTATGTTTGGAAGATGTTCTTTAACGGAGCTTCCTCCAGTATAAGTGCAGGCGCTGGAGTGATTTTCATATCACCCTGTCAAGAGACCATATCCCTGTCATACAAGCTAGAATTTGAAACTACCAACAATGTGGCGGAATATGAAGCTCTTGTTCTGGGTATGAGGGCTGCAAAAGAAATGGGAATTAAAGATATGGTAGTGTTCGGAGATGTAGAATTGATAATCCAACAGGTCAGGAATGTTTATCGGGCCAAGCATCCTTGGCTCAGGAGTTACAGAAATGAGGTATGGGACCTGATTGATAATTTATTCTCATCTTTCAACATTACTTTTGTCCCAAGGGAAGGAAATACCTCAGCCGACTCCTTAGCGGTCTCGACTATTCTGTTCATGATTCCTCTGTCGCCGAAGATCCATGGTGAGGTCGAAATAAGATACAGACCATCCATCTCGGACAATGTAAATCATTGGGAGGTATTCGAGGACGATCTTGAAATCAAAAATTTTCTTCAGTTCGTCGATTAGTTTTCGGCATTGCACATTGATCAGGATTCTAATCCCGAAGGTGACCCTCCCTCTGAGGTATTCGTGAATAAAATCGTTAATCACCAGATTATTCAACTTCCTAGCAATCACATTCCAAGGCGACTAGTCCCTTTAGAAAGATTGTTCGACAAGAATGATGTGGCAGTAAAGGGTGGTGTTTCAAATAAAGATGCTGATACAACTGAATGCAACATTAGCACACAGGAGGAGCCTAAGTTTGTCAAATTATCAAGAAGCTTGACCAATGAACATAGGGCTGAATATACTGAGTTATTAAAGGAATTTACTGATGTGTTTGCATGGGCCTATGAAGACCTCAAGACTTATGACACATCTATCATTGAGCATAAGATCCCACTGAAAGAAGAGGCTAAGCCATTCAGGTAGAAGCTGAGATAGATAAATCCCATGTTGTTATCTGTCATGGAGAAAGAAGTGAAGAAATTTCTAGATGCCCAAATCATCGTCCCCTTGAGATATTCTGAATGGGTGGCCAATTTGGTCCCAGTAAGGAAGAAAAGTGGAGAAATCAGACTCTGTGTTGATTTCAGGAACTTGAACAGGAGCTCAAGGAAAGACAATTACCCCCTGCCCAATATGGAACAAATGCTGCAGAGGGTAACTGGTGCATCCAGGATATCCATGATTGATGGTTTTTTTGGCTATAATCAGATATCAGTCATACCCGAGGACAGAGAAAAAACAACCTTCACCACTCCTTGGGGCACATTCATGTATGCCAAAATGCCTTTCGGATTGATAAATGCAGGGGCAACATTTCAGCGAGCCATGGACATAGCTTTCATCAAGGAGAAAGATAAGTTTGTGGTGATTTATCTGGATGACATAACAATCTTCTCCAGGTCTGACAGAGAGCACTGCGGTCATCTGAGAAAAGTTTTTTTGAAGTGTCGGAGGTTTGGCTTATCCTTAAATCCCAGAAAATCTTTGTTTTCTATGAAGGAGGGGAAGCTATTAGGCCATATAGTATCAGAAGAAGGAGTGAGGATTGATCCTAGCAGGGTAGAGGCAATTCAAACCCTGTCACTTCCTAGATCCAAGAAGGAAGTTTAGGCCTTTTTAGGGAAGATTAATTTCTTGAGGAGATTCGTCTCAAATTTTGCTGAGTTGGTGAAACATATCACAACCATGCTCAGGAAGGAAAATGAAGTGAAATGGACCGCTGAACCCAGGGAATATTTTATCCAAATAAAAAGGGCATTGACTGAGGCACCTGTGCTAATCAGTCCTGACTATTCCAAAGAGTTCCCAATTTTCTCTTTTGCTTCTTTTGATACAGTAGCAGCTGTCTTGTTGCAGAAAAATGAGGAAGGGCGAGAAAAACCCATTTCCTTCTTCAGCAAGGCATTAAGAGATGTAGAGATCAGGTATGAAATCATGGAAAAATAGGCCTATGCCTTAGTAAAAGATCTCAAAGCTTTCAGAGTCTATGTCCTGCACTCAAAGGTGACCGCATACATTCCTTCAGCCTCTGTGAAGGACATCCTTGTACAACCCGACATAGATGGGAGAAGAGGTAAGTGGATTTCCAGGATCCTAGAGTTTGATCTGGAGATTAAGCCCACTAATTTGATAAAGGGGCAGGGTTTAGCCAAGCTGCTGGTTGAATCCAATTGCAAAGCCTTGGGGATTAGCTTCATCAACGCCTATTCATAAAATTCACAAGCTGAGTCGACCAATAAGAATTCTCAGGGTGCCTTATCACTAACAACGTGCACCTGGTACAAGGATATCTTGTACTTTTTGCAAGAATTGAAGCCTCCTGATGGAATGGGAAAAAGCAAGGCGAGAGATTTAAAGCTCAAGGCGGTCAGATATTGCCTCATTGATCAAGCCTTGTACTTGAAAGACCCTCTAGGGGTATTTTTAAGATGCCTGGATCCGCAAGAAGCCCAGAAGGTTATGTTTGATTTCCATAATGGCCTTTGCGGGGGGAATCATTTCTGGAATACCACAACTCATAAGATCCTCAGGGTTGGATATTACTGGCTTACTTTATTCGCTGATGTCCGCAGAGAAATCAGAGCTTGCATCAAATGCCAAAAGTTATCAGGAAAACAACAGCTCAAATCACTGCCATTAAAGCCTATAGTAGCTTCAACACCTTTTCAGCAGTGGGGGTTGGACTTCATTGGAGAAATTCATCCTCCCTTAAGTGGTCAACACAGATGGATCCTGACTGCGACAGACTATTTCACCAAGTGGATAGAAGCTACCCCTACTAGGAGTACTTCTCACAAAGTAATTATCAGCTTCCTGGAGGATATCATAGTCAGATTTAGCTGTCCCAGCAAAATCGTTACCGACAATGCCGCCTCTTTCAGGTCTGAGCCTTTGGTCAAGTTCTATGAACAGTTTTAGATTTCGCTAATCCACTCTACTCCCTATTATCCTCAAGGAAATGGACTGGCAGATTCTTCCAATAAAAGTCTGATCAAGCTCATTAAAAAATTATTGGAAGACAATAAAAGGGCCTGGGATTCAAAGCTCAAATTTGCTCTATGGGCCGACCGGGTGACAACAAAGAAGTCCCTGGGCATCTCACCTTTCCAACTTGTTTATGGAACAGAGGTTGTTTTCCCCACTCATCTTGCTTTATCTGTGGCGAAATTCCTCCAGGACCTTGAAGAATAGCCTGAGCATATCGTCAGAAGGATTCATCATATGGTGGAAGTTCAACAGATCAGGGAACATGTCATGAACAGGGCCTACCATCATCAGCAGAAGATCAAGCAAACCTTTGACAGGAAGAGTAGAAAGAAAGATTTTGAGCTGGGTGATTTGGTACTCAAATGGGATGCACCCAGGCAGGATAGGGGCAAACACAGTAAGTTTGATGCCCCTCTGGTTTGGGCCTCTCAATATCTCTAAGTTATTTTCAAACAACACTTACAGGTTGCAGGATTTGGAAGGTGAAGAAGTTTTTGATGGCCCAGTAAATGGGAATTTCTTAAAAAAATGTTTTTTGTAAGCCGTAGGCGGCTTCTTTTGTTTTGTAAATATTGTTTTATGTTTTTTTTTTCGGCTTAATAAATGACTCCATAGCTCAACATCAAGGCACTAAATTTGCAAAAAGAGTCCTTAGAGCATCGCAGAGATGACTCTATCCCCCATGGAGCCTAATGTTAGTGACATTTCTTGTCCTAGGCACAAGAGTATTCGGGTCTGCAAGTTGCACGAGAAGCGCTCGAGAGCAGCATGGAAAAATCTTGTTTTAAGGCTTCCAAGCACATAAGAGGGTGAAGTTATGTTGTCGACGGTCTAGATTCATCCATAAGAGCAGATCAACGGTCATCGGGATATTGAGGCTACCAAGTTAACTGATATATAGCGTCAGAGAAAGCGCCTATATTTAAAGACTAAATCTGGGGCATCCGATCCAGCGACACATAGTGCGAGATCTAGTCGGCATATCGGCATTTGGGAGTTCGAAGGGTGAAAGTCCCTCGTCGTCTCACATCTTGAAACCCTGAACCCCGGAGTGCCAAAAGCACCCAGAGTTGGGCCCGCAGTATCGCAAAGAAGCCTCAGCCGTTCATCCACAGGAGACACCTGGCGCGCGATTAGGCTCTTCGCCTTTTCGCCCATCACAACTTCGAAATGCAAGGAACAACTCCATCATATTCCCGATGCGCGAGGTGCCAGGAGTGTCCAGGACCCGGGCCCACAACATCACCGAGTGAATTCAGGACCGTCAGATATGAGAGGGACGTGTGGTGCCCAAGTAAGCCATATCGGCGTTTTTCTCATCACAACTGTGAATGAGCAAGGATTAACTCCTTCCATTCGTGAATGCCGAAAGCGCTTTGGGAATAAACACAGGGTCACATCCCGTGGTCACTTGGGAAAGAGAGGAGCTGTGCAAAGGAGGCCAAAGGCATCGAGTCTAGTCGTCGAAAGGATCATCGTGATCTCCATGCACCATCTGATTCGACCTCGATCCTGGTTTTCTCTTGGAGTAAATGAAGGTGAGAAGGGGTGGTTGAAACCTCCCCTCAGGAATTGAGTGTAAGGTAAGGATAATCTTGCAAGCGGTCTTCTCGAGAGGGTCCTGTGTACCCATTTTTTTAAAGAATCCATGCCGAGTCCTCGACCAGCCGGAGGAGGTCTGCACACGCTAGCTCGACACTTAATGGCTCAACTACTCCCCTTGCAGGAGCCATGCACAGTTAAGGAGGCATCTGACAAAGAATACCCATCCGAATTTGGCTGAGGGGACACCAAGCCTTGGATGACTGAGCACACCATTGTTAGGTGAATTTTTCTGAAGTATATAAACTCAGTCTTTATATTTTGTAATCTATCGATGGTTGAGCAAGGCTCCCGGTTGTAAAACTTTAATGAAGCACTATTATTCTGGTTATGCATGGACTCTTGAGACTTCTTGTCTTATGAATGTCAATTTCTTTCACGTCTTTGTTTACACTGTGTTAGAATGACTCGGAATTAGAGAATCCAGTCGAGTTGTAACTGTTATAGGATGATGTAGAGTGGATCACTGTAACAGTTGCATTGTTTCTAATCGGTCCTTGTGATTTTCTTAGCGCTGAACGACTTGGAATTGAAGAATCCAGTCAAGTCCCCCTTTCAGTTTCTCGAAGCCCTGAACCAAAGAATCTTGCATTCAGAGTTTTCTTCTACAAATTACTGAAAGGCCTGATTGCTTGAGGTAGTTTGTCCACTTCTCTCACCAAGTCTTCAACCTACTCATTTTCAAATGAACCCACTGACTGAAGTTAGATCAAGACCTCCTTTGTTCCTCACATGCCGGACCTAGTCCCTGAGTTAGAGTGATATCTTCCCGAGTCTCTACCCATTTGATCACCCATTAAAAACTATCATGACATAAAACTGATGGCCGTTGGGCTCTGCTCCTGCGAGCAATCTAGGAGTGACTTCCATCGCCAACAATAGGAACCAACAATAGTATTATGTGACAACAATTCAGCCATCATGTTATCAAAGAACCATGTGTTTCACAAGAAAACAAAGCACATTGATACAAGGTGAATAACAAAGAGATCCTTTAGCGTTTTGTAGGTCAAAAGATCAAGTTGTAGACATTTTCACAAAGGATTTAGCAAGAGATGCATTTCAGCATCTGTGCAGTAGTCTGGGAGTCCACGTAGTAACATATGAGTGACAGTAAAATAGTAAACTCAATTTTTGATGTAATTTTCTTTTGTAATCCTGCCTACTTATAATTAAGGGGGAGTGTTGGAAATAGTAATTACAAGTCAGTGAGATCTTTAAGTCTATGTCGATTTGACTGTTAGTCATTCTTTCAGAAACCGACTTGTCAGTAATTCAGTATGACAGTCTACAAGTGCAAAGTCCCACCTTTACTCAAAGTCAGTCGGCCAACGGTGAAGTTATAAATGGATTTGATCTTTATCATTCTTGAGTTTAGTTAATTGGTGGAAGAGTCGGTCATATTAATGGTAGTGTTTAATGTTGAGTTGGTCTTAGCTTCTGTAGGAAGTCTCCATTGGAGTCCATTTAAGTTTGATTCGTTTAGTTAGTGTATGATGTTGAAGAGATGCAGTATGCACAACATAAAAGGGAGGTAGGGAGAACAACCGAGAGCAGCAACAACTGGGGAGTGTAAGAATTCTGACCACAGGATCTGTATCTATGAAGTCGGTAGAAGATGCCATTGGAGCCGAAGCTCATCTTAGTATTATATTATATAATCACGCACATTGTGCCGAAGTTCATTAATATCAAGCATTTTGTGTATTGACAAGTTTTTGTCTTATTTATGAGTTTATGTGTTAAGCATAGCACTGTGTTATTTCTCTTTCATAAACCATTTCATTAAGTGCGTGTATTCATAGCGCGCAGCAAACTGAGCAGTATGTGCATTGTGCAATGGTTTTGAGAACTCTGTCGTGTAGCCTATTTGTTGCGCAGTATTTGAAACTGCGTTGCATGGAGTATATTGTGCACATTGTCTATCCAAGATGCTCGATTAATTGAAACCCTCATTTGTATATTAAACACTTGTCATTACACTATTTGTGTGATTGAGAATAATTTGATATTGATCTACATGTAAAACTCTTTATAAGAGTATTTCGGAAATTATTTGTGCACGATAAAGAGAAATATTGTAATAATAGATCATATTAGCGAATTGCAGCTTCCAATGGACTTGAGATGTTCACAAGATTCGAGCCAACTTACAATCATCCCACACAATGTCAATATTTGAGGGAATTCGAGGGGAAATGTCGTTAATTTATGCAATCCTTTTAAATTTGTTGGTGAAAAAATGTACTAGTGATAGGAACGTCCTCACCCAACTTAGCCATCAAATCCATTGTTAACGACGATGACAGAACCTCTATGTTTTTCAGCAATGTAATCAGAGGAGAGGGATATTCAACATATATAGAATTCAACGTTCCTTGTCTCCGACCGGTGTAAGGTCAATTTCACTGAATGCATTGAACATAAAACTACCTATTCCCTCGCTAAACATCTGCAATAATTATTTCAAAGTGCACACTTGCAGATCGACCACTATCCAAACTCCAATTCCCTTTAGCATGGATTCTTAGGTGGATGTAATCATTTTTTAGTTCACGTGCATCTCGACATAGTTTGTTTTAACTTTGTTAGTGTTCATCCGCCGAGTTCCTATTAAGTTCGTCGATGCTATCGACATGCTTCCTTTTAACCTTGCCAAAGTAAGTTCGCAAGTTGACGAACTTCGTGTTAACTCTATAGTTGGTTTCAGCAAACTTCGTGTTAACTCTGTTGGTTATGTTGGCCCACTAATTCTCATTGTTGTCCGTGCATTCAAAGATTATGATTTCATCACCAATTTGCAAACCTCTTGTTGAAGTTGTTGGAGGAACTTTTAAATATTCATGACTTTCTCATACATCCTCATATTGGGGTATCTCTTTTTTCACCAAGAAGAGCATGGAGAGGTTCTTTCGGTGAGTCCATTGTCCATGTCATTCAAACATTCCATCTCTGTAATGATCGATGAGGCCGGTTTGGGCAAGGAGCTTCTCGGTGATTAGTTTTGGGACTTTCGAGCATTGGATTTCGGTTTCGTGATTTGTGTTGGAATCATAATCGTGAAATTCCTACAATTGGCCTGTTTGGGGGAAGAGAAATCCACTTTGAATAAAGTCGAAAAAGTGCACTCAAATTCATTTTTAATGGATGTTCAGATCCTGTTTTCATTGTCTCTTCACCCAAATTTGATCCCATAAGTTCCTATGTCATCTGTGATGTATAGACTCTTAATTCATTGATTGAAATTGAGGTGATGTGTCAGTAGCACATAATTATAAACCCACAAAAACAACCAATTGACGTTTTGGGCACTCAACCCGGTGTGGGAGCTGTGAGGACCAAATTTCTTTTGAAGTGTGTTTTAGAGATAGAACAATACCAACATGTGGTGTGGTTAACCTATATGATGCTAGATGACACTTTCACGATCACGGTTTAGAAATAGAACCAAGAAACACAAAGTAATAAATATGGTACAATATGCGCAATGAAAGCTGATGGCAACATAAACAAACTTGACTATGATCGTGACATGAAGAAGATTAGGTGTGGTAGGTATCAGTCATCAAATATCCATTTAGGTGTGGAGAGATTAGTCATCAGAAAAGGTAAGAGACCGAATGATGGCATAACAAGAAGGATCTGAGCCAAGAGGACGATAACATAGGCCTCAAGATGAAGACAGGCCTTTCTAACTGGGTTAGAGTTGGCGAGAGGAAAAAGAACATTGTTGATATGTTTAGTGATGATGAGGGGCTGACGTCCTCTTGTTAGCACATCGACAACAAAAGAAGAGATCTTATCAACAAGCAGTGTTTTGGCAAGGGAGAGATGAACCTCGTCGATATACAATGTATCAAAGAGAAAGGGAGGAACACTACTGATAGACAATGTATCAGAGAGAGTGGAAGGAAGTTAGTTGGTGAAAGAAATGTGTGAGGAAAATATAATTGTGTCAACATTACCAATGTTTCGGCATTGATCATGTGAACTTTTTCAGTGATAAAGATGTGTGTTAGTAAGGTTTAGTGGAAATGCGTTGGTGCATCATCCAAGTTAGAAGTAAGGTGGTCTATGTATCGGTGAATAAATCATCGGTGCACCAATGTGTAGGTGGAATAAATGATGCATTCATCAGTACGCTATGTATCAACGCATGAAGAGGGAAATCGCTTAAGTGTGGATCGACGGGTCAAAGTGATTTGAAGAGAAACTAGAAATAGTAAAGTGAGAAGCGCGAGAGGAAAACCTAGACTTATCCATTTGCATGAGAGAGAGACTGTGAGGGTTCCGACGGGAATATTTGGAGGGGCGAAAAATTTCTTGTCTTAGAGAGATGGTAAGAAAATAAAATTGGGAGGTTGTTTTGAGCGCGCAACAAACGGCGACACACTGGGTGAAGATAAAATATTTGCTAGTCCTTCCTAACTGATAAACATAAAATTTAGATGGTCATAAAATTACTTTTAAGTTCAAAACTTATGGAAATAATACACAACATTTACCTGAAATATCCCATCATGGTGGGCTCACTGGAAATGATTTCATATCACCTAGTAAATCTTTTCTGCTATAAATAGAGGACGAGTTATGATGAGATTTATTTCCTTAAACTACGTTAAACAATTAGGTTTGTATCTCTGTCATGGGGATGATATAGGCTTGGTATAATAAATAATTTTCACCAGGTGAATATATATATCTTGCAGGTGTCTCTCCACTTCCTACGAGCGTCCATAGCCCCGATGGAGTCACCACGATGTCACAGACCTTTCTTCTCTACCAACGAGCATCCATAGCCCTAGTGGAGATATATTTATATCCCCTAGTCTAGTCAAACTTTCCTTACCATTTCTTTCCAACTTATTTAGTGCATGCTTAGCATTCGGTGGATGGGGAAAGTAGTGTCCTTTTGTCCTGATAGGGGATGACTACCAGCTATTAAGATTTATTTGAATATTTTTTGCACTTGGCTACATAAATATATCCCTTTTGGTTGTCATCCTTTATACTTTGACACTTCACCCTTCATGTGAGAAGCTACTTAGTGTGTGGATGGTTCCCCTATTACATAGGATCTTCTCACCAACCAATACGCAAGGATGATCGTTGATTAACCACTATGTTCAATAATGGTTATATTTTTGTCACAATATTATGAAACAATATTGATTCATATTCGTACATAGACCAGTAATTCTACTCTTGAGTTAGGAAAGAGATGCAAGCTTATTTTCGCATGTTTTCGGTGCGAAGGTGCTTCCTATGAAATACAAACTAAGGTGAGAGGATTGTATGTCATTAGATATAAATAGGAATTATGAGACAAACAAAATAATCTCTAAAGGAAAATATGATGAGGAAAGGAAGAGAAGAGGAGATGTATTAAGTGTTAGAGATTAACTTGGCCCAATTTCTCTACTACAACTGAAAAATAAATCTTGGATAAATGATAACCAAATATATGCAAAAAACAAAGAAGATAAATTGAAAAATAGATTAAGGAATGTGAGTGTTTTCAGTATCTTTAAGGATGTCCATGCATTCCAACCAGAAAGAATTTTATGGCCTCTTGAAAATAATAATCCATGTGAAAGTTAATACACGTATTATTTCATTCATATGGGATTTGGTGCCAGCACTAGCTAAGAATTGCATCTCCCATCATGATTTTTTTGAAATCAATTAGCTCATCTCCGCAACCCTATGCTTCAGGGTGTAAGGGGTTGAAAGAAGTTATGGTTGTGACTCTTTACGTTTCCCAACTCAAAGACTTATCCTACTACCAACATGCTCATCTTTTCACAGTTCAAATCAAACATGCGATACCAACTGCGCACTTGTACCTTCATGGAAAAAATGTTCAAACTATAAGATTGATTTCAACTTAAAATTTTCAGAAATAGAAGCTCTTAAGAGAAACATGTGGGAAGGATCTAGAAAAAAATATGAAAACAAATCCACGAATAAATTTCCCAGGTGTTGTATCATATGATCGTGTCAAATTTTCATGAATCCATCTATTTTCTTCAACTCATGTCCTCTTCTTCAAGAGAGTATAGACTTACACAAGAGGGATCTGCACACAGATCAAAAACACATATCACCAATAGAAACTAGTAACCTATGATCTGAATTGTGTTATTAGTCGGTTTCGAACATCATTATTTGACCCATTAGAAAATTTGACTGAAAGTAATGACATATAATATAAATTCCTCCCGGAAAAATGTCTATGGAGATTTAAAAACCATGCCTAAAGTTTATATCTGGGTTGGTATGGAACTCCAAATCAAAGATAATACTTCTGGAAAACATAGGGGACCATACCTGTGTGGATTTCTGAGATAAAACTATCAATATTACTAGTTCTTGTCACTAAGGTCCTTGAAAAATAATCATACTAGTGGAACTTCACAACGAATTCTGCATAGGGTTTCCTTATGATATCCAAATTTAGGCCAAGATTTTAGGAAGCAACAAATGACAGGAAGAAAGGTTTGTTGAAAATTAATTATCCACGTATTTGTTTCCAAGCTTGCTTTTTTTGTGAGTTCATTAAAGAGTTCATGATAAATTTAATTTTCATAACCAACAATAAATATTTCCATGAATTGTTTCCAACTATGAATCGATTTCGCTAGCAATGTCCTAAGCCAGGTTTTAATCCACCCTTTGAATGTGAGGATGAATAGTCAACATGTTTCATCATCCTGAACAATATTAAGATTTCGTCGAGTGATTTCAAAACGATTAAGGTGCATGAGTGCAGAGACATTCCCTTCACCATCAAATTTGGGGTTGGACAAGAGATTAAATGTCTCGATTAAGATTCCCCTAATGGGTCTCGGAAGACTCAAAGGGTTATCCTATACAGAGGTATGGAGAGGAGCCATGGGCTAGTTAAAAATTATGTGAAATGACTCCACATGGGCAGACTTGTCATCTGTAGAGGGCCCATAGTGATAATAGTGGAGGCCATTCAATGTAAAGTGGACTAGGTCCACTATATTATTAAATAAGGCCCACTATGGTAGTTAGACATAATAAATGGGTAATTAGATATAATAAATGTAAGAGGAATTCTTTGAAGGTTATACTTCTAGAAGATTCCTCCTCTAGAATGTTCTCAGGTGATGGTAGCACTATATAAAGGGGTTCAAGCAATGTAATGGGATATGAAGAGAATTATTGTATTTGGAGTTGAAGCTCATTAGGAGGAATCCCCCTCGAAGAGGCAAGTGAACAGGAGAGGATCCCTTCCATAATATGATCCATTGTATGGTGTTGCCCTACCCTAAGGGTTTGATATAATAAAGTGGTGGTTTTCTCTATGGTTTCATATATCTTGTGTGGTGATTGTGTTCATATATTGTTCTTGGATATATTCTGATGTATTTTGTATTCAGGACATGGGACCCTAGTTTACAATGGCAGTTGGACTACTTCAGCATGGTGGATTCCATTTCTCAATGGGACCTTGGTTCTCTAGTCCACTTCAGCACTATGGTCCACACTTATCCATGGACCCTCGTATATGGTTGTACATCAAGCGTTGAGGACAACACTTTCATAAGGGGGATGGAATGTAAGGTAGCTAGAGAGGTATTTGGGGGGCCCAGAGGGCCCATAGTGATAATAGCGGAGGTCATTCAATGTAACGTGGACTAGGTCCACTATATTATTAAATAAGGCCCACTATGATAGTTAGATATAATAAATGGGTATTTAGATAAAATAAATGTAAGATGACTTCTTAGAAGGTTCTACTTCTAGAAGATTCATCCTCTAGAATGTTCTTAGGTGATGGTAGCACTATATAAAGGGGTTCAATCAATGTAATGGGAATGTAGTTATGTGTTATTAGTGGAAGTCATTTAATATATGAGAATTTGGTCATTCAATGTAAGGTGGACTAGGTCCACTATATTAATAAAGGCCCACTATGGTAGTTGGATGTAATAAATGTGAGAAGGCTCTCTAGAAGGTTCCTAGAAGATAAACAGAGTTATATAAAGAAGTGTAAGCAATGTAATGAAGCAAAGTGAAAAATAGTTTCATTGTAACAAGAAAGTGTTTCTTGAGGAGTGCATTCCTTCCTTAAGGAATAATATATGGTGTTACCCTACCTCAAGGGTTTTCTCTATATTCTTGTGTTCATGTTATGGTGAATGGTTTATGGTTTGATCTTGGTATTATTGCAATATATTTGTAGATCTGGTATAGGTATTGAATATTTGTGACGGTTGTGGGACTGCAAAGTTCATAGGGTGCTCAGATGGTTATTTCCTCTCAAACCCTCAAAGAAATTCTACAAATTACTGAAACATTCAAATACCAATTATATGACACATTGAATGACACATTGGATGAATTTGTAGATGGCCTAACAGATAGGCTCAATGATAGTTTTTGTAGTATTCAAGATTCATTGGATAATTTGCAGTAGAGATTTCTTATGGCGGACATCATGGAAGAATATAATCAAGAAATATATGCTTAGTATGATCTGGAGGCCGATTGCGATGATTGGTATATGGATAGTTGTCATTTATGGGATGACAACCACTTCCATATTTTACTTGATGACTCTACTCCACGTTTTGTAGAGAACACCAATGTCTCACATCAGGAGCTAGTTATAATTACCAATGTCCAGCTTGCATATTCTACAATGGTATTTTTCCTTCCAGATTCATCTTTGCTCCTCTCCCACTATGTGGATGGATATTCTTATTTGGATCCACATGATAGGTTTCATTATTGATATCATCATTTTCAGTTGGTTATTGGGTGTCGATATCTTCCATGCGGGGTTCACATGAGAAATTAGACATGGGACCCTGGTTTACAATGGCGGTTGGACAACTTTAGCATGGTGGCTTCCATTTCTCAATGGGACCCTGGTTCTCTAGTCTACTTCAGCACTATGGTCCACACCTATCCATGGGACCCTGGTATATGGTTGTACATCAAGTGTTGAGGACAACGCTTTCAAAAGGGGGATGGAATGTAAGGTAGCTAGAGAGGTAGTGGGGGAGCCCGAAGTGCCCATAGTGATAATAGTGGAGGTCATTCAATTTAAAGATGACTAGGTCCACTATATTATTAAATAAGGCCCACTATGGTAGTTATATATAATAAATGGATAGTTAGGTATAATAAATGTAAGAGGACTTCTTATAAGGTTCTACTTCTAGAAGATTTCTCCTCTAGAATATTCTTAGGTGATGGTAGCACTATATAAAGGGGTTCAAGTAATGTAATGGGACATGAAGAGAAGTATTGTATTTGAGTGTTATCTCAATAGGAGGATTCCCTCTCGAAGAGGCAAGTGAACAGGAGAGCATCCCTTCCATAATAGGATCCATTGTATGGTATTGCCCTACCTCAAGGGTTTCTATAATAAAGTGGTCGTTTTCTATATTGTTCCATATATCTTGTATGGTGATTGTTTTCATATATTCTTCTTGGATCTGTTCTGGTGTATTTTGTATTCAGGTATTTGGATCTTAACAATTGGTATCAGAGCACTTTCCTTGGCAAAAGAAGGGAAGAATTTCTTGCTCTTTTTGCAGAATTTTTTCTAGGGAAGAAAAAGAGGGCGGTGCACTTCAGGTTCAAATATGAAGATTTACGAGATGAATTTGGCAAAAAAAATTGAGTATTTGAATTCCTCTCAAAAAATAACCCAATTTCAAAAAACAAATCAACCAAAACGGAGTCTGGGAAGTGAAGTTATAAGCATTTTAAATTCAACAGTTTTTCAGGGGTTTTTCCGGAAAAAACCGCCATTTTCTGGACTAATTTATTTTTAAACCCTAGTTTTTGTTGAATATTTTTTTCAAGCAAGATGTATTTTATAGGAAAATATGATGGTCTGAGTATTGAAGACTTCTTGAAGTCCCACAAGTCATAATGGAAAGGGCAGTGGAAATTGTTTGTAGACTGGGGTTTCAGAGCTGATGCTCTCATATGGTAGAAATCATTTCACCATTCTGAGTGGATGTCACTTTCTGAGGAAGCACTTGAAAAATTACTTTTAGACAAGTGGTATCATACAAAAAGTAAGGATAAATACATCACCAAGAGTTTATTTTCATGTGACAAATCTATATTACAGGTTCATGGTTGTATTCATAAAGAAAATGTCATTGTTTCTATTAACCCTAGTTGCATGCATAATTTTATCAATGTTCAGTTGGTTAATAGATTGCAAGTTCTAGTAAAGAATATTCAAAGCACATAGGTTGAGGGTGAAAATCAAGGATGATTTTAGGGGCTAAATTTCGCTCATGGGCTAATTTTCCATGGTTTTTCCAAAAAAGAGATTCGTTATTTTAAAAATGATTCGCCCAAATTCTATAGAATACAATTATTTTACCTTAAAAATCGCCAAAAATTTATAAAAAATATATAAAATCCTTAGAAATTTGAATTTTTTATGAAACTATCGCCAAACATTTATAGTTGGCGTATGAAGGATTAGTAAGATTCGCCAAGGTTTCTACATTTTAAAATAATTTTTCATCCTTAAAATCATTCCTGGTGAAAATGTTCAATTTTTTAAAGATTTGAAGATTACCATGGATAAATATGTGTTGCATTCATATTTTTATGATATGGATATGGATGAAGTGGATAATGTTTTGGGATATCCTTGGATAGAATCAGTGGGTACCACTAATATTAATGTGCAAAAGAAGTTTTTGAAGTTGTGGTACAAGAAAAATAAAATCACATTGCAGGATGTGTCTCTTAGTAAGAATGATGGGCCCATCGAAGCTAGCAGATAAGTTATTGTCAAGTATGAAGTTGAATTAGAGGTAGAGTCTACATAAGAAGATGAAGCAAAAATACAAGAATGACATAATCAAGAAGCTAAGGAGGTCATTGAATCAAAGGCACAAAGTGTTGCAATTTTGAAGAAAAAAAGAACAAATTCCTATAGTTGGTGTATATCGTCATCCACATCATATAGAGACACAACTGTCATCAAGGAAAAGGTGTGTGCATCAACACATTTATGCACCAGCAGGGAACCAGACAAGAAACAGATCAAGAAGTGCAAGGAGGACTACCGAAAATACGGGAATATCTCAAGCTACAGAAACAATCCCATGGAAACCTCGACATGATGTAGAGCAAGATAAGGGTGGCAAGGCAGCAGATAGAAATCATGTTCGACTTCCATTGGGATGGATGAATGGTCGTACTTGGTACCAATTGGCTATATTTATTAGCCAGTCATATTGTATGGTTTCTTCTCATGTTTCAAGGACAAAACATGTGAAGGGGGATGGAATGTAGTATACCTAGGGAGGTAATATGGGGTACCTAGGGAGGTACCCAATGGGAATGTAGTTATGTGTTATTGGTGGAAGTCATTTAATATATGAGAATGTGGTCATTCAAAGTAAGGTGGACTAGGTCCACTATATTAATAAAGGCCCACTATGGTAGTTGGATGTAATAAATGTGAGAAGGCTCTCTAGAAGGTTTCTAGGAGATAGAGAGAGTTATATAAAGAACTGTAAGCAATGTAATGAAGCACAATGAAGAATATTGTTATTGTAACAAGCAAGTGTTGCTTGAGGAGTGCATTCCTTCCTTAAGGAATAATATATGGTGTTACCCTACCTCAAAAGTTTTCTCTATATTCTTGTATTCATGTTATGGTGAATGGTTTATGGTTTATTCTTGGTCTTATTGAAGTATATTTGTAGATATGGTATAGGTACTTAACATCATCTGGCCCTCCTTCTAACGCCATTTTGTTGACATGGGAAAAATCGACCTTTGTCAACAGCAGGGGTTACCACCGATAAGAAGACCCAATCATACCTCTCACCATTTGGAATAGGAAACCCACTTGGATTCTGTGTTGGTATCCATTTTTGGTTTTTGTTTTACCGATTGCGGCTCGGTCCACTGATGAAGGTGAATGATGGATGGTTATAAAAATGGAATATGTAGGTGAAGACTATGTAAATGCATGAAATAAATCTAATCTACTTATAATATATCCTATCCTAGATAGGAGATAATCATCGAAAGTGAATGAGTTGTAATGAAACTAAAATCTTCTTAAGACCCCACTCAGATAGTTGTCATGAAGGTGCAAAGTTAGAAACACATGTATACACATACATAACCAAAAAAGTCTCAATAATATATATGCATACATCAACAACTCATATGCTCAGGACAAAAAATAGAAGAAAGAATAACAATAATGCAAGAGGAACATCGATTTCATCAAAAATGTTTGTTAGCAAATGTTTACTCACACTCCATGTGAATAACATACATTTTTCTTGAAACGGTTCGCAACAAAACAAAAACATATGCAATTTTTTCTCTCTATCAAAATTTTTGGCTAAGGGATTCTCAATATTAACATTTTCAACAATAGTACATCAAATCTCCAAGGAATGGCTTCTCAATTTTAGTTAACATTGTATTCCAGAAAATAGTTTAGAAATGTACAATGATTGAAGAGCCAAAAAACCCTTTCTTTCGATAAAAATCCCATATTTATTGGAGCCCAAAATGACTCTTGACCTTTCTCCTTCCTCTGTGACGTTTGACTTACTAAATTTTCCCCTTATCATCTTTGTAATAGCGAGGGAAAAGATAGCGGTTACATTTCAAATTTGACTTTTAGCGCTAGTGGGCCATTATAGATTTCAACTATAATCCACTCCATCCATCATAATGACTGATTTGGACAGTGGAACATCTTGGTTGTCCAAGTTTGAAATTCAATCATCATGGGTTTCAGACCTACGCTTTAGCCATTGGAATTAGATTCATTTTTTTTCTCCTTTTCCATTGTTATGGCTATTGTTATTGCTTCTTTGTCGTCCTTGTTTCTAAATTTCATCGTGAGGATGTTGAGTACGACCTCCTCTTGACATTGGTACATGACGCCATTTAACCTGTGAAAGATGAGCGAATTTAGAGTAATCCCAGAAAAATTTCTAAAACCAATCATTTGTATCCAAATAACTCAGACATTAATTGATTAAGAGTTAGTGTATGTTTCCCTGATTTTAGTTCTAGATTCCTCTACTCATGATCAAGGTGTTGTGTTCTTCGTGGTTGTTGACAAGGTGCCATATATTAATCCTAAAATATTAAGACAATTAATTATGAATACATTGAATCATATAACTAGGAATTCATATATCTCGGAAAGACCTTTCCAACGTTATAAGGAATGTGCAAAATGGACACTTGATTCAAACGTTATGGCCAAAATACAAACAACAGTCTTCTGAGTCATGTCCCTTTCTGGAGGAGTTAGTGGGAACTCCTCCAATTTACATTGGAGCTCATTGTATGAATCCCTCTGGTGTAAATCAAAGGACTTTTAATGAACTTCTTCCGGTGGTCATGTCGGTGTACATACTTTTTATCTTTTCGGGCAAGTGGTTGTTGCAATATCTGAGCCTAGGCTGAGTTTTTGTGTTATCGTCATGCGACGTGCGAACTTATCTCAAATCGTCAGATATTGGGTTTGGGAAGTCTTGAAACCAACGTCTAGTTTCCCATTGTTGTTGAGTTCATTGCGCATATTATCACAAGCTCTTCGGGTGATCGACACATTTATTCACAACTCTCTATTGACACCAAGAAAACGAGCAAGCAAATCTCTGTAGCATCCTTTTTAACTGCCATGCCCACTTTATCAGTTTTTCATATAAGCAAAGGTTTTGGCCTTGATTTTGGAAGTAATAAATAAGCCATACTGAAATATCTTATTGACCTTATTGACGACTCAATAAGAAACATAGGGGTTTCAAATTCATCATCCATATACTCCTCTACAATTGTAGGAGAATCTTTCCTTGAAGCATCTTCCAATCTTTGGGGTAGGAATTGTCATGACTGCAATCAATTTCCTAAGCATATTTTAATGTATCCTTTTATGGTTTTCAGTTGCTCAACGATGAAATTTCCCTTATGGTAATTGGTCTCACTAAAACACTTCATCTTATTTATGTCAGTTACTACCGGAGCACTTCGTTTTAACTCTGCGGTGAAACCAACTTATTTCTCCTAAAAATCGTCAGTTCGATGCAGTTCTACTTCATCTTCTCAGTTTTCATGTGATTCACTTCTGTCGAGGGTTTTCTTAGGGTGTATGTGTGTTGATTTAAATGAGGGAAGAGAGGAGGAGGCATGTGGGCCCTTTATTCCATGAAACGTTTGATCCACAAAAGCTGTGATTTCGTATTATCTCCCTAAATAAGTGAATGGGTGTGCAAATTATTCGTTTAAGTCCATTCACATACTAGAAGGACACCATTAACAACCACACCCAAACAATGCTCGTGAAGTGAAAAAGCATGTATTAATTAGCATTTTTTAGATGTATGGTCAGAGTCATGATAGGAGGTTTAATGCTAGCGGCATTTCCATCTCCTAAGACCGGAGTGATTCCTTTCTTTATTATCGACGGAGACTAAAGAACTTACTTTATTTTCTTCCGATGGATACCAGAGAACTTACTTCACCAATCTTGTTGATTATTTCCATCGCTAGTCATAGTATCTACAAGGTTACTTGTATCTCTGTCAATTTTAGTGTTCTCTCTAGATCTTGCTCAAAGCTGTGAGTCCAACAGTTGATGCCATGGTTTGATTTTGTCAGGATGGAGTCGATGCCATGTCTTACGAAAACCCATGGCTCAATCAATTGAAACCCTCATTTGTATATAAAACAATTTTCATTCCATTGTTTGCATGATTGAGAACAATCTGATATCGATTTGGATGAGAAATTCGTTATAAGAATATTTTGGAAATTATTTGTGCACTATAGTTTAGACTTTTATTCAAGAGAACGAAAGCACACTCCAAATTTGTTTTTGCATTGAATAAACATTATTGGGTTGTTATATTCTTTGGAGTGAATTTCTATTCGATGTGGATTGAATGATAGTTGAAGTCAAGGTGGATCGACAACAAGTCAAAGGACGAGGTGAGACGACCGGGTAAAGTCTAAGTTGAAGGTTGAGGTGGTTCAACATGATAAATACATCGAAAAAAAGTTGAAGAGGTCAATCGACAAGAGATTGATAGGTGGACATGTAGAAATTGACTGAATACTGAATGAAGGTCGACTGGTTGTCGATGGTAATCCGACTTGGTATCTGATTGTAATAGAATACCAAGATTCACAGGATTTGTATCCAATGATCTACATGGATATGTAACAATTTTTGGGCGCCTTATATTTAGGGTTTTTGCTACTCTAAAGAATATAAAGAAGGTGTGTTGTAATTTTGTAAAATTTAACCTTCATAATCAATAACAAGATGATGAATGGCTAATTTCCAAGAGTCTGTAATCATAGAGGTTGTTGGCCATGTAGATATAAGCGCAATTAGCTACAAGGTTGTTCTTGTGTAAGAAAGAGGTTGTGATGTCGATTTTGTATTAGGTGTGGACCAAGGTTAGACATTTAACCTTTTATTTTGAATGAATAAGACAAAAAGAGAGCAGAACACTCAAAGAATTTTGGTTTTCCTGGTTTGGGTTTCCAGGGTAAAATCTCTGTGTATTGTATGTTTTCTTTGTCATTTACTTTCTTGATAATATATTTCTTCCTCTCTTCTTCTAGGTTTAGTGTGGAAGTGTGTCTCATTTCCTAACATGTGGTATCATATCTTTTCTTAACAATCTTGGATGTGAGCTAAACCGTAGGTTTAGTAAGAGTCGTAAGTTAGAAATCTTTAAAGAATTGTGTTAAAGAATGGTGAGCAACTCGAAAATAGAGATAGAAAAATTCAATGGCTAGAATTTTGAGCTTTGGAAGCTTAAAATTGAAGATCTCTTTGTAGATCGAAAATAATGGACAACAGTCTGTCCAGGTACCATGTCAAAAGTTATGTCAATGGAAGAATGAGAGAAACTCGAGATAATAGAAAGGAGTACGATTCAAATTTGTCTTGCAGATTCGACATTGTTGAATGTCTCAGGTGAAGTTTCAGAAAATAAAATATGGGACAATTTGGGAATCTTGTACCAGTTAAAATCTCTAGTAAATAAGTTGTTTCTCATAGAGAAACTGTATCTTCTAAGGATGAGTGATGGTAGTTCGGTGACTGAGCATTTAAATGCATTTAATACCATTATATGCCAATTATCTTCTATTGATATTAAAATTACTGAGGAGGAGAAGTGTATTAACCTATTATATTATTTGTCAGACTCCTAAGATAGATTAGTCGTGGATATAGGGATTAATACAACCACATTAGCACTAAAATATGTGGTTTCATCTCTACTGTCAAAATAAATGAGAAGGAAGAACATGGAAGGATCAACCAAAGATGATTTAGTGGTGAGAGGTCGATCATTTGACAAAGATAAAGGTAAATTCTCCAGTATAAAGTATAATTATAAGGGTAGATCTAAATCCCCAGTTATTTCAACAAGAAGATGATGGAAATGTGGTAAATTTGGGCATTACAAAAGGGATTGGAAGTCGAAGGAAATGGAAGTGAGTACAGGATCTGACGAGAAGTAGTCGATTGAGAGAAAGATGACTCCACATAAGGGAGGGGATGTGTACCTGGCGTCGACTAGTACACAGTCAAATAAATATGTTTGGTTGATTGATTCAGGAGAATCATAACATATGCACCACATAGAGATTGGTTTTGTGAATATGAATGATATGAAGAAGGAGATAGTGTTCTTGGGGGATGACTCGACAACCAAATTTTTCATATGGGGAAGAGTTCGACTAATACTGCAGGATGGGAGGATTAGAACCCTTCCAGGTGTGCTACACATTTCGGGTTTGGAAAGAAACCTGATATCTATCAGCAAGATGAGTGATGCAGGAGTGCACACTCTATTTCAGAAGGATTCATGCAAGATGGTCAGAGGTGTGATGGTATTAATGAAAGGAGTTCGGATTGTAACCTTATACAAGTTATTAGGGAGTGTCAACTCGATTGGATGCAATAACATCATTGTTCTTGAAGTTGACTCAACTTCGACTCGACTCGACTCGGGTTGAGTCGATTCAAACTGACTCGACAAGTCATCATAAATTTGACCCGACCATGCTATGGCAAAAGAGGATGGGACACATTGGAGAGAAAGGACTTTGAGCTATGCATAACAAAGTTATGGTCAAATAATTTCCTAAATGTAATTTAGAAGTCAAATTTTGTGAACATTGTATATATGGTAAACAAAGTCGGGTGAGGTTCCCACCTGGAGCGACAAGGGAAAATGATATTCTAGAGCTGGTTCATAGTGATATGTTTGGCCCTATTATAGTTCCTTCACTTGGTGGATCCCTTTATTATGTCTCCATAGATGATTTTTCCAGGAAGACATGGATATATTTCCCGAGGAAGAAATTATAGTTTTTTGAGAAATTCAAAGAGTTTAAATCTCTTGTACAAAACTAGATAGATAAGAAGATTAAAGTGATGAGGACTAACAATGGTGGTGAATTATGTGGAAAAGAGTTTGATCAGTTCTGCAAGAAGTGTGGCATAACACACCAAAATTCCACACCCTATACCCCACATCAAAATGTCATTTCCGAGAGAATGAACAAAACATTGATGGACAAGGAAAGGAGCATGTTCAGTGGTGTTGGGCTCGCACAAGAATTCTGGGTGGAGGCAGTTGACACTACAAAATATCTATTGAATATGTATCATTCATAGACGCTAATCGACAGTACTCCACATGAGATATGGTTGTGTAAGAAGCCTTTGGTTTCACATCTCAAAGTATTTGGTTGTGATGTATTTATGCATGTTCCCAAGGAAAAGAGGAGCAAGCTAGGAAAGCAGGCAATCAAATGTATTTTCATTGGATACAAAGAAGGAATGAAAGGATACAAGATATGGGATCTTGCATCAAGGAAAACAATGTACAACCGATATGTGGTCTTCAGAGAAGTCGGAAGTAAGTCTGAGCCTGAGGAAATTGTTCAGACCGAGAATAATCTTGAGATGACGTGGCTTGAACTGAGGAATGAAGAATATGATTCAAATGAGTCAACTGAATTAGAAGAAGAGGTGGAACAACCAACCCCAGTTTTAAGGAGGTCATAAAGAGTAACAAAATTAGTCGAAAGGTATAGTCCGCTCGACTTTTGTTCTGCATTCATGTTAATTTCCATCGACGATGAGCCCAAGTTAGTCGAGGAGGTAGTCAAGTCAGCAGGGGAAAAACTATAGAAGGATGACATGGTTGAAGAGATGAAATCCTTGCACAAGAATGAGACATGGGACCTAGTTAAGTTAACTAGTGGAAGAAAACTTGTCGGTATAAAATGGGTATTCAATAAGAATATGAATGCAACAGGTCAAATCGATAAATTCAAATCTCGACTGGTAGCGAAAGGATATTCCCAAGTCGAAAAGGTCTTCTTTGGTGATATTGTTTCCCCCATTGCAAAATTAAATTCCATTAGAGTACTAATGTCTCTGGCTACAACATTCGAACTGGAAATAGAACAGAGGGATGTGAAGACAACTTTCCTACATGAGGACCTTGAAGAAGAAATCTACATGAAATCACCTGAAGGATTTGTAGTAAAGGGAAAGAAAGATTTGGTGTGCAAACCGAAAGATCCCTTTATGGTCTAAATCAATCATCAAGGATGTGGTACCAAAATTTTGACACACACATCCTTAGTTTTAGGTTTGTGAGAAGAAAAGTTGATCATTGCATATACTCCAAAGAAGAAGGTGGTTGTTTCATATATGTAGCATTGTATGTCTAAAACATGTTGTTGATTGGAAACAACATGGAGGTAATAAAGGAGGTGAAG
This sequence comes from Picea glauca, assembly GCA_000966675.3. NCBI lineage: Eukaryota > Viridiplantae > Streptophyta > Pinopsida > Pinales > Pinaceae > Picea > Picea glauca. Next base: position 30,684 of record JZKD02S1665315.1, on the reverse strand, counting down.
AAGCAGCTATCCTCCAAGTTTGACATGAAGGATATTGGTATAACGAACTTCATTTTGGGAATGTATATTAAGAGAGATTGAGCAGATAGAAGGCTCTGGTTGAACCAGACGAAGTATATTGAAATAGTTTTGAAACGTTTCAACATGTTGGATTGCAAACTTGTGAAGGTGCCAATTCCTATGGGAGAAAGGCTAAGTGTTAAACAATGTCCAAAGACACATGAAGAAATAAAGGACATGGGATGTGTTCCCTGTGCAAGTGTTGTTGGTAGTCTAATGTAAGCGATGGTATGCACTCAACCAGACATTTTCCATGTAGTGGGAGTGTTGAGCATATACATGTCAACACCTGGTAAGGAGCACTGGACATCTGTCAAAAGAGTATTCAAGTATTTGTGTGGCACAAAATACTATACTATATGCTACCAAGGAAAACCTGGAGGTGATAGTAAGTTAAATGTACATGGATTTGTCGCTAACTAGGTTGGAGATTTGGATCGATGGAGGTCGACCAGTGGATATGTGTTCAAAATGTTCGATGGATAAATTAGTCGGATGAGTAAGCAACAGGCGGTCGTAGCCCTGTCAACAACAGAAGTTGAATACATGGAAGCCACTCATGGAAGAAAAGAAGTAGTATGAGTGCAAAGGTTGTGTTCAAGAATTAGATTTGAGCAGATATCTATGAAGATAAATTGTGACATTCAAAGTGCAATATTTCTAGCAAATAACCATGCTTGTCATTATAAGACTAAGCACATTGATGTACAATACCATTTCGTGAGAGAGATGGTGGAAAGAAACAAAGTGTTGTTGGAGAAAGTAGGCACGTTGGAAAACATAGTAGACTCATTGACCAAGTTTGTGAGTGTTGTGAATTTCTCTTGGTGCAAAGAGGCAATGGAGATTATTGCCCTGGGTATGTGAACGAAAGTTCAAAGGTCTACCAGTTTCAACAAAGAAGACAACAAGTGGGATAATTTTGGGTTGTTATATTCTTTGCAGTGAAATTCTAGTCGAGGTGGATCGACTGACATTCAAAGTTGAGGTGGATCAACTGACATTCAAAGTTTGCACATAATGATTCATCTAATAGAAGCACATGTTTGAGTCCCTTTTAAATTTTATATGGAATGCATCCTAGAGGGATTTATGAATTAAGAGATCTAGGAAAACAAGAAATGATAAGTGTCGATGGTGAATATTTTGCAGTAAGTATGCAAGAATTTCAGGAAAGAATTAAGCAATAGTTGTAGGATAGCAACAAAAATTACAAATATAAAGCAGACTTGAAGAGGAGACAACTGGATAAAGGTTTCCTGGAGGGGAATATAACAAATTAAAACTTAAAAAAATTGGACCATGTAAAGTGTTGATAAATTTTTCCTCAAATGCTTATGAATTAGAAATTCCAAGTAACATTGGAATTTATCCAATTTTTAATGTATCTGATCTATATCCTTTCAAGGAAACACAAGCAGTTCAAAAGATGCACTTAATAATGTCAACATTCATACCATTGATTGGGACAAACAACTACCTATAGCACAACGAAAATAGATTGAATCTGTTTTGGACCAAAAGGAAGTAAAGAAGACACGGGATAAAGAGTACTTTCAGTAATTAATAAAGTGGAAGGGACAACCACTAGAGGATTCCATGTGGATGACAACCACATAAATTTCTAAATATGGTACAAGTATTGAAGAACTCTTGGAACAATCCCAAGAACAAGTTTTTTGTTCCTGGGGAGTTTGATGCAGGAGCATCTTTTGCATTCAATTTAATGTTGGATCTCTAGAAGGTCTTAGGAGTTTTTTTTAAGACTTGTAATTGTTTTTTTTTTCAAGTTGTAATAGTCTCTAGAGTATTCGAGAATAAGGCATTTTTTCCACGAATGTAACAGTTATGTCTAATTTACATAGGAGGTTGAAGAGTTATATAATCTATGTGAATATTTGGATTTGATCCTATTTTCCAGGATTCAAATCAGTTTATTGTGGTCAAATTTAGATTTCTATTTGTATTTGGAAAAGATCCAATCCTATTATGTGATAGGGATCGGTCTTTTTTTTATAATATAAGCCTCCTTTTAGGCACAGATGGAAGTGTGTGAGAAATGTGATAAATTGTAAAGGTCCAAGAGATTTGAGTAAGGAATCCAACTTTTCATTGGTGCATATCCTCATTCCTTTCAATAAAAATATCAGAATTTGTGAGAACTTTTGCATGGGTAATTTGATTCCATTGGAAAAAATTTATTAGCTCGAAAAGTCTTAAGATCAAATATTTGGGCGCCATAATGGTTGAGTTAATTATTGCAAAAAGGTGGGATTCCAAATCGACCTGGTTAGAGCGTGAATTCGAGAGAGAACGAGTAAGAAAAATATTTAAATATTATGAATCTATCTCATTTATTTCAGATTGATCGTGAGATTAATTTCATAGTCGGTTTCTTAGTTATTGTTGACATTTTTGAATCTTTATTATTCTACTGGAATGATTAAACATCATAGAGAAAGTGTGAAAGGAAATTTGTGTCTCTCTCTCTATTAAAGCATTGTCACAAGTTTTAGTTTGGCGTCTCTCCAAAATTGGCGAACGAACAAAATAGATAGGTATAGCTAACGTTGATATCGGTCAACCCTTTTGTAAAAACTTATGGGTTATGTGTTAAATGCTTCCGATAGTCAATAGATTATATAGTCCCAGTGGTCTTCTTATTGCAAAGTTATGGTGAGCGACAAAACCAACATGTAATACAGTTCCAAACAAAATTCTATGAATTAGGGTTTCAAGCAAGGGCTCTTGTAACCATATTACAATCGTAGAAGTTTTGTTAAAGACGTAAAAGAATAGATATGGTTGCTAATCATGATGGATTTTTTTATTCATCATAAATATTAATAAATTTTGTTGGAATGAAATGTGAATCAAGTCCCGTAACCATACATGAACAACAAAATAAACGTGAAATAATGAATTTCCTTGAACGAAATGTGTAGCAAACACCTTTGAAATTTCAAAAGTTAATTTTGATTGTTTGTTTGAGTATATAACCAGTTCGGATTGGTATTACATATCACTTCCTTCCCAACAATTATGAGTGTGTTATTGTTGGGTGTCAATGTGCTAGAGGCAACTTACTTTATGGGTTTAAATTTTGGGTCCACAATAAATTTGTCACTTTGGGAGTTTGTATGAAGTGCTTGAAATCAACAACCATTAAATTCATTAGTGGTCTAGTTAGTCACTTAGGGTTAAGATTGAGGGGCTTGGTCGATAAGGTCCAAGTGTGGATCTAACTTATCCATACACAAAGAAATTCAAATAAGATTATCTCTTCCAATCAGAAGTAGTTTTAGGTATTACTTTAGGAGCAAAGGTGGTTTCAACCTAGATAGTATTCACAAGAAATCCATTATCCATTGTGGTCATTGTTAAGGATACCTCTAGTGGGATCACGTGCTTTCTAATAACATCTAATCTTAGTCCCATGCATGATGCAAATAGTACCTATTGAGCACTCAACACACCCTAAAAATCCTATGTCAAATTTTACTTTTTGGGTACCACTTGATCTTTTGCACTGTCTAATTCGACTTCATTGTGAAAAATGTTGTCTTTTTTTATCATCTTGGCTCTCATTAAGTATTTCAAAGTTTGATTGAATCTATGAAAACTAACGACTTAAAAGGCCTAACCTTTAAATAAAGAATCAACAACGAAAACATTTCACCCGATGTTCTTAGTTTCTTTTGGGGTTGATTGGTTATTGCAACCAGGAAGACTGTATGAACTACATCCACCGCATACTTATGATTGTCGATTGTTAAGCCTGATTTTTACATAGCATAATTGATTACAGTTTGACTAAATCGAAGCCATATAGCATTAGATTGATGGCTCAACACGATGGGTTGAGTTATTTCCTGTGACTGTGTGTTTGGTTTTGTGAAATGGAGATGTTGCATCGTGGGTTTTGGTAGCTACACACTGTGTATAATATGGATAGCTTGGGTTCCGCACTCGGAAATAGTCATGGAGTTCTAAGCACAATTGTGTGTAAATCTGGTTATTGGTTTTATTAAGACAGGCACGTTGTTGATACCTCGTCGTGTTGGACAGATCGCCCAATTTTTTAGAGTCACCATGAATTGGGCTTGCACAGTGACAGAGTTACACTTGCATGATTGAATTATTTTGTGCATAGCTTGCGTTAGAATGGTGGTTGTTGGTTGTCTGTTTAAGTGTCAATTCGGGTTTTGCAATTTGATCTTGATTATTTGGTTACTGTCTATATATGTTTAATGAATATCACTACATTTAAATGACGGGCCTAATTGCAGTGATAGTGTAACTTCATTGTCAATTTTGGAAACATGACTTTGAGTATAGTTGTTGATTGAAGTAATGTATGGGAAATGGTTGATTTTGATGGTCTACAGATTGGGAATGGTTATTGTTCGAAAATTGTTATAAGATGCAAAGTATGTAAATGAAAGGAACATAACCCCTTTACAGATTATGTGAAATGCATATTGTCTTGTGATGGCACTGTGTTGGATATTTGATTATGAACTGTGAACTAGTTAAATGCACAGAAATTGTTATTTGGTCACAATGATTCATGGTCGATGCATCTCTTTTCGCAGAATGCTTTATGGATCAGTTAATTAATTTCATGAACAATAATTATTTTTCTTCCCTTCAATTATTTCATTTTCCACTAATTACAAATCCTATAACCTTCCCATATTCATTTTTTCACTCCTTGTTCTGAGATTGATTACAGTCAATAGAATTTTGGTGTCAAGGCAGTTGAAAGTGGCAGTGTCTTGTGTGGATTACAGTGATGTTTTATTGGTTTGATTTTCAATTGATTGTTGTTGTCATTGAGCAGTAACCAAGTTCTTTTCCCTCTCATTATATCACGTTTCGTTCAATACAAACCCCTCTCATATCCCAGATCCCTTTTCACCCCCTGCTAATTGATAAACAATAAAACAATTTGTATGGATTGGATTGCATGAGTCTGATACATTGATGAGCCAAATATGTTTCATAATTATAAGAGTTGTTATGTATGGTTATTTAAAAAACTATTTGCTAATCAATCACGCATGCAAGATGAGTTTTTTCAGTCGAGGTAGCCATGGTCGAGGAAAAAGAGGTAGAGGTAATTGGAATCAAGACCCAAGAAGGCCTAGGTTCCCCATACATTTTGATGCTAACTCACAAGCTTGGCCAATTATTTCAGTTCGGATTCTTCAATTGGATTGGGCGGGGAGTAGTCCAACCTATGCCTGAAAGGCCTCCTTTCCAAGTCCCGCAAGCCCCCGGTATCCCCGTACCTCCTCATGTCTCAATACAACCCGAGGTCTTGGAAAATGATGGATGGCAGGAGATTGTCCACTCGACAGTCTCCCAACATCGTGGCTAGCCCAAATTGTCCTTGCCTACTCCTCCACCTATTAGCCCCATTTTCCAAGCTTCTCCTAACCACTCGCCAGTGCAATCCTCCCATGTTAGCAAGAGATTGAAAACTGAGGTTCACCATGGCCTTGATAAAGGAAAAACCAATGTTGTTTCTTCCTCACCCTCCAATGGCTCTGACAAATCCGTGTCTTCTTCGATGCATTTGAGGGACGATTGTTCCCATGTGATCAGTGAGATTAGGCCTAAAGGCTCTACATAGCCAAAGACATTTTTAGGAAAATCAGAAGGTGACAAAAACAATCAAGGAAAGATTGCATCTTAAATTGGAAAATATGGCTTTTAAGTTTTATTCTATCTATTTGTTTTATGACAGCTGACTTCAGGGATCTTTGGATAGCATGTTTTATTTTGGATATATGATTATATTTTTGAGATAATTTCGAGTATCATGAGCTAAATTGTCAATTGAAATATGTGGATGGGAGACACAAGGAGGTGTGTTTTACTTAACTAATGGTTATGTTATGATTGTTATGATTGTTATGAACTAATAGGAGTCACAAAGGGGTCCCACCTACTATTTATTATTTATTTATAACCCTTATTATAATTATTACTCTTCCCCCTAACTAAAGTTAGTTGAGTCTTTTAATTAACTTAACTAAAGAATTGGTTCAACTACCTCAATCAATTCTAATTTGTTTAAAAGAAAAAAGAAAGGGAGGAATAGGGGGGGGATAGAAGCATAAGCATACTAAGGTTTGATATTTGAGTTTATGTTGAGATAGTTCAGTTTTCATTCATTCATTATTCATCAAAAGCCTAATTCTCTTTTATGATAGCAGGGTCTTATTGTAAACAACAATATTTAGGGCTGAATCACATCATTTAGACACTTGTTTTTCAGAGGTGTTGATCTATCTTTGATAGTCTGTGTAGACTTGTTTGTTTGTGAATTAATTTTCATGACTGACAAAGGTTATTGTATAGAGTCGAGTGGGCAACGATCTGTGGCAAGTTGATCCAGCTTTTAGAGTTCAATTTTGGTTTTCTTTCAGAGGTCCTTTTGTATGTTCCATCGGGGATGTCTAAGTTTGACTTTGGTCGAAAATTTATGTATGAGATTTTGTAAAGAAAATGATTCTTTGGTGAATTTGAATGAAATAAAGGATTGCTTTATGTCTCATCTATCTTGATTATCATCTTGGTGACTTTACTTCTATCTTTACATTTATTTCAGCAACTGATATGTTCATAAAATTACATAAAAAATAAATTTCCAACAAGTTTTTTGTTGATAAAAGACTAGCTGAAGCACTCATAATTAATACTTATGAGTTAGGATGTTATTTTTGTTGGCTATAAACATAGGTTGATATTCCCGTCTACTTTTCTCTAGACAAGCAGAGTCTAAAAATGCTTGAGCAATATTATTTCATATCTTTTCCTCAACGGACAGCAAGTCAAATGTCGAGGTGAGACGAGCGAGCAAAGTCTAAGTCGAAGGTCGAGGTGGTTCGACATGGTAAATACATCGACATAAATTCGAAGAGCTCAATCGACAAGAGATTGATAGGCGGACGTGTAGAAACTGACTAAACACTGAATGAAGGTCGACTAGTCGTCGATGGTAATCTGACTTGGTATCCGACTGTAATAGAAACCCAAGATTCGTGGGATTTGTAGCCAATGATCTACATGGATATGTAACCGCTTTTGGGCATCTTTTATTTAGGTTTTTTGCTACTGTAAAGAATATAAAGAAGGCATCTTGTAATGTTGTAAAAGATAATCTTCATAATCAATCTTGAGATGATGAATGGATAATCGCCAAGAGTCTGTAAATATAGAGGTTATTGGTCATGTAGATGTAAGCGCAATTGGATACAGGGTTGTTCTTGTGTAAGCAAGAGGGTATGATGTCGATTTTGTATTAGGTGTGGACCAAGGTTAGACATGTAACCTTTTATTTTGAATGAATAAGACAAAAAGAGAGAAGAAATCTCAAGGAATGTTGGTTTTCCCGGTTTGGGTTTCCAGGGTAAAATCTTTGTGTATTGTATGTTTTCTTTGTCATTTACTTTCTTGATTATTTCTTTCTTCCTCTCTTCTTCTAGGTTTAGTGTAGAATTCTGTCTCATTTCCTAACATGTGGTATCATAGCTTGTCTTAACAACCTTGGATCTAAGCTAAAACCTAGGTTTAGTAAGAGTTGTAAGTTAGAAATCTTTAAAGAATTGTGTTAAAGAATGGCAAGCAGCTCGAAAATAAAGATCGAAAAATTCAATGGCCAGAATTTTGAGCTTTGGAAGCTTAAAATTGAAGATCTCCTTGTAGATCGAAAAAAATGGACAATAGTCTGTCCAAGTACCATGCCGACACGTATGTCAACGGAAGAATGGGAGAAACTCGAGAGAAGAGAAAGGAGTACGATTTGAATTTGTCTTGCAGATTCGACACTATTGAATGTCTCAGGTGAAGATTCGGAAAATAAACTATGTTAAAATTTGGGAATCCTGTACGAGTCAAAATCTCTAGTAAATAAGTTGTTTCTCATAAAGAAATTGTATCTTCTGAGGATGAGTGATGGCAATTCAGTGACTGAGCATTTAAATGCATTTAATACCATTATAAGATAGTTATCTTCTGTTGATATTAAAATCATTGAGGAGGAGAAGTGTATTAGACTATTATGTTATTTGTCAGTCTCCTGGGATAGATTAGTCATGGATATAGGGATTAATACAACCACATTAGCACTAAAATATGTGGTTTCATCTCTACTGTCAGAATAAATGAGAAGGAAGAACATGGAAGGATTAACCAAAGATGCTTTAGTGGTGAGAGGTTGATCGGTTGACAGAGATAAAGGTAAATTATCTAGTATAAAGTATAAGTAGAAGGGTTGATCTAAATTCCTAGTTTGATCGACAAGAAAATGCTAGAAATGTGGTAAAGTTGGGAATTACAAAAGGGATTGCAAGTCGAAGGAAATGGAAGTTAGTACAGGATCCGACGAGAAGCAGATGATTGAGAGAAAGACAACTCCACATAAGGGAGGGGATATGTACCTGGTGTCGACCAATACACAGTCAAATCAATATGTTTGGTTGATTGATTTAGGATAATCATATCATATGCACCACATAGAGATTGGTTCTGCGAATATGAATGATATGAAGGAGGAGAAGTGTTCTTGGGGGATGACTTGACAACCAAAATTTTCAGATGGGGAAGAGTTCGATTGATACTGTAGGATGGGAGGAGTAGAACCCTTCCAAGTGTGCTACACATTCTGGGTTTGGAAAGAAACCTTATATCTATCAACAAGATGAGTGATGCAGGAGTGCACACACTATTTCAGAAGGATTCATGCAAGATGGCCAGAGGTGTGATGGTATTAATGAAAGGAGTTTGGATTGGAACCTTATACAAGTTACTAGGGAGTGTTGACTCGACTGGATGCAATAACATCATTGTTCTTGAAGTTGAATCAACTTCAACTTGACTCGACTTGGGCTAAGTCAATTCAAACCGACTCGACAAGTCATCATAAATTTGACCCGACCATGCTATGGCACAAGAGGATGGGACACATCGAATAGAAAGGACTTCGAGCTATGAATAACAAAGGTATGGTCAAAGAATTTCCTAAATGTAATTTAGAAGCCGAATTTTGTGAACATTGTATATATGGTAAACAAAGTCAGGTGAGGTTCCCATCTGGAGCGACAAGGGAAAATGATATTCTAGAGTGGTTCATAGTGATGTGTTTGGCCCTGTTATAGTGCCTTCACTTGTTGGATCCCTTTATTATGTCTCCATAGATTATTTTTCCAGGAATACATGGATATATTTCCTGAGGAAGAAATCAGAGTTTTTCGAGAAATTCAAAGAGTTTAAATCTCTTGTAGAAAAATAGATAGATAAGAAGATTAAAGTGATGAGGAATAATAACGGTGGTGATTTATGTGAAAAATAATTTGATCAGTTCTGCAAGAAGTGTGGCATAGCACACCAAAATACCACGCCATATACCCCACATCAAAATGGGATTTCCGAGAGACTGAACAAAACATTGATGGACAAGGAAAGGATCATGCTTAGTGGTGTTGGGCTCGCACAAGAATTCTGGGTGGAGGCAGTTGACACTACAAAATATATTTTGAATATGTCTCCTTCATCGACACTAATCGACAGTACTCCACATGAGGTATTGTTAGGTAAGAAGCCTTCAATTTCACATCTCAAAGTATTTGGTTGTGATGCATTTGTGAATGTTCCCAAGGAAAAGAGGAGAACGCTGGGCAAGAAGGAAATCAAATGTGTTTTCATTGGATATAATGAAGGAATGAAAGGATACAAGCTATGGGATATTGCATCAAGTAAAAAAATGTACAGTCGATATGTGGTCTTTAGAGAAGTCAAAAGTAATTCTGAGCCTGAGGAAATTGTTCATACCAAGAATAATCTTGAGATGATGTTGCTTGAACTGAGGAACGAAGAATATGATTCAAATGAGTTGACTGAATTAGAAGAAGAGGTGGAACAACCAACCCCAGTTGTAAGGAGGTCAGAAAGAGTAAGAAAATTAGTTGAAAGGTATAGTCTGCTCGACTTTTGTTCCACATTCATGTTAACTTCCATCGACGATGAGCCCAAGTCAGTCAGGGAGGTAGTCGACTCAGCAGAGGGAAAACTATAGAAGGATGGCATGGTTGAAGAGATGGAATCATTGCACAAGAATGAGACATGGGACACATTCAAGTTAACTAGTGGAAGAAAACTTGTTGGTATAAAATGGGTATTCAATAAGAATATGAATGCAACAAGTCAAGTTGAGAAACTCAAATCTCGACTGGTAGCGAAAGGATATTCCCAATTCGAAAAATTCGACTTTGGTGATATTTTTTCCCCTGTTGAAAAATTAAATTCCATTTGAGTACTAATGTCTCTGGCTGAAAAATTCGATCTGGAAATAGAACAAATGGTTGTGAAGAGAACTTTCCTACATGGGGACCTGGAAGAAGAAATCTACATGAAACCGCCTGAAGGATTTGTAGTAAAGGGAAAGAAAGATTTGGTGTGCAAACTGAAAGATCCCTTTATGGTCTAAATCAATCACCAAGGGTGTGGTACCAAAATTTTGACACATACATCCTTAGTTTTGGGTTTGTAAGAAGAAAAATTGATTATTGCATATACTCCAAAGAAGAAGGTGGGTGTTCCATATATGTAGCATTGTATGTCGAAAACATTTGTTGATTGGAAACAACATGGAGGTAATAAAGGAGGTGAAGAAGTAGCTATCCTCCAAGTTTGACATGAATGATCTTGGTACAATGAAATTCATTTTGGGAATGGAGATTAAGAGAGATCGAGAAGATAAAAATCTCTAGTTGAACTAGACAAAGTCTATTGAAACAGTTTTGAAACGTTTCAACATGTTGGATTGCAAACTTGTGAAGGTTCCAATTCCTATGGGAGCAAGGCTAACTTTTGAACAGTTTCCAAAGACACATGAAGAAATAGAGGACATGACATGTGTTCCCTATACAAATGTTGTTGGTATTCTAATGTATGTGATGGTATTCACTCAACCAGACATTTCCCATGTAGTGGGAGTGCTGAGCATATACATGTCAACACCTGGGAAGGAGCATTGGACAGTTGTCAAAAGAGTATTAAGGTATTTGTGTGGCACAAAATACTGTGTTATATGATACCAAGGAAAACCTAGAGGTGATAGTGAGTTAAATGTACATGGATTTTTGGACGTTGACTGGGTTGGAGATTTGGATCGATGGAGTTCGACCAGTGGATATGTGTTCAAAATGTTCAGTGGAGCAATCAGTTGGATGAGTAAGCGACAGGCGATCGTAGCCCTATCAACAATAGAAGATGAATACATGGAAGCCACTAATGGAAGCAAAGAAGCAGTATGACTGCAAAGGTTGTGTTCATGAATCAGGTTTGAGTAGAGAGCTATGAAGATAAATTGCAATAGTCAAAGCACAATATTTCTAGAAAATAACCCTGCTTATCATTCTAACACTAAGCACATTGATGTACAATACCATTTCGTGAGAGAGATGGTGGAAAGAAACAAATTGTTGTTGGAGAAATTAGGCACATTGGAAAACATAGCAGACTCATTGACCAAGTTTGTGAGTGTTTTGAATTTCTCTTGGTGCAAAGAGGCAATGGACATTGTTGCCCTAGGTCTGTGAACGAAAGTTCAGAGGTCTACCGGCTTCAACAAAGAAGACAACAAGTGGGATAATTTTGGGTTGTTATATTCTTTGTAATGAAATTCCAGTTGAGGTGGATCGACTGACAGTCGAAGTCGAGGTGGATTGACAACAAGTTGAAGGTTGAGGTGAGTCGACTGGGTAAAGTTGAAGGTCGAGGTGAGTCAACTGGGTAAATTCGAAGTCGAAGGTCGAGGTGGTTCAACATGGTAAAGACATCGATAGAAATTCGAAGAGGTCAACTGACAAGAGGTCTATAGGTGGGCATGTGGCAACCAACTGAAGACCGAATGAAGGTCGGATGGTAGTCGATGGTAATACGACTTGATAGTAGACTGTAACAGAATCCTGAGATTCATGGGATTTGTAGCCAATGATATGCATGGATATGTAACTATTTTTGGGCACCTTTTATTTAGGGTTTTTCCTGTTGTAAAGCCTATAAAGAAGGCATATTGTAATTTTTTAAAATATAATCTTCAAAATCAATCTTGAGATGATGAATGGCTAATTTCCAAGAGTTTGTAATCGTAGAGGTTGTTGGTCATGTATATGTAAGACGAATTGGATACATGGTTTTTCTTGTATAAGAAAGAGGGTATGATGTAGATTGTGTATTACGTGTGGACCAAGGTTAGACATGTAATCTTTTATTCTAAATGAATAAGACAAAAAGAGAGCAGAATGCTCAAGGAATGTTGGTTTTCTCGGTTTGGGTTTCCAAGGTAAAATATATATGTACTGTGTGTTTTCTTTGTCATTTAATTTCTTGATTATATATTTATTCCTCTCTTCTTCTAGGTTTAGTGTGGAAATGTGTCTCATTTCCTAACAAACATTCCCCATTTCTACATATATTGTACAAGTTGAAGTCGTTTAGCTAGGTGATATTTATGCTCATGGAGCCATCTCTTACATAGTCTTGATTAAAACTCGACCATTCCTCTGTTGTGATAATTGTATCAGGACAAGCGACGAGATCATGGTGAGATTTTTTCAGAGGTGGGTCAGAATCGATCTACATGAAATGTAAGATTATTGCATTCTATGGCTTTCAACTAAAGCAATTCAAATCCATCGAGTATAAGTTGGAGGTTAGAGAGATAAGCAAAAAACTTTTTTTCTTTTGCAGAGAAAGGACTCCCCAAGCCTAGTGTCCTTTGAATATAAATCAGGAGGTCAATAGGAGGTTAAGATACCTCCTTGAGTATTAATAGCAGGCGTTGAGAAATGTTATAGTCTTTCACATCAAAAGATTCCAAAAAATGAATCATATATCTTTAAAAACCATGCGATAAAGAGCAAGATTGTAATAATAGATCAGATCAACTACTTGTACCTTCCAATGTAGTTGTGACATTCACAATATTCGATCCAACTTCCAATCATCCCACACGATGTGAAGATCTGAGGGAATTTGAGGGGAAATGTCACTAATTTGTGCAATTCTTTTAAATTTTTCAATGATAAAGCTTACCAGTGATAGGAACGTTCTCACCCAACTTAGCCATCGAATCCATTGTTAACGGAAATGACACAACCTCTATGTTTTTCAACGATGTACATGGAGGAGAGGGATCTTCAACAAATATAGAATTTGGTGTTCCTTCATCTCCGATCAGTTTTAGTTCAATTCCTTACATGCATTGAATAGAAAAATATATATTCCCTCGCTAAACATCTACAATAATTATTTTAGAGTGCACACTTGCATATTGGCCACTATCCAAACTCCAATTCCCTTTAGCGTATATTCTTAGGTGGATGTAATAGTTTTTTAGTTCACAAGAATATCGACAAATTTTGTTTTAACTTTGTCGATGTTCATCAACCGAGTACCTATTAAGTTTAGTAGACTTCCTATTAAGTTCATTGATGCTATCAACAGACTTCCTTTAAACATTTCCAAACCAAGTTGACAAACTTCATGTTAACTCTGTTGTTGGTTTCAATGAACTTCATGTTAACTCAGTCGGTTACGTTAGCCCACTTCTTCTCATTTTTGTCGGTGAATTTAAAGCTTATGATTTCATCATTGCAATTTTCCCTTTGTTTCTTTTCTTTTGATTATTATATATTTAAATAAAATCTAAATTCAAACAATTTAAATTTATTTAAATTTACATTTTAAATGGTGAAAAAAGAATATAAACTCAAATGACTTGGGTTAAAGTCAACTAAATTTACAATACAAAACTTTTGGATTCTTTGCATAAAACATCTCACCTAAATCAATTTCGTGTGGGAGGCGAGAAAACCATTTTGCAAACCTCTTGCTGGCGTTGTTGGAGGAAATTGTAAATCTTCATAACTTGCTCATACGTCCTCTGATTGGGGTATCAAATTTTACACCGAGAAGAGCATGGAGAGGTTCTTTTAGTGAGTCTATTGTCCATGCCATTCAAGTGTTACATCTGTGTAATGACCAATGAGGTCAGTTTTGGCGAGGAACCTCTTGGTGATTAGTTTTGACACTTTCAGGCATTGGATTTCGATTATGTGAGTTGTGTTGGAATCATAATCATGAAATTACTACAATTGGATTGTTTCAGGGAAGATGAATTCACTTTGACGAAAGCTGAAAAATTACACTCAAAGTCATTTTTTAATGGACGTTCTGGTCTCATTTTCGCTATCGCTTCACCCAAATTTGATTCCATAAGTTCCTATGTCATTCGTGATGTGTAGACTCTTAATTAATATATTTACAATGAGGTGATGTCTTAGTAGCACATAATTATAAACCTACAAAAACAACCAATTGATGTTTGGGGAACTCAACCTGGTGTAGAGCTAGGAGGACTGAATCTCTTCCGAAGTGTCTTTTAGAGCCAGCATAAGACCAACAGGTGGTGTGGTTAACCTATATGATGCTAGACTACATTTTCACGATCATGATTTAGTCATAGAACCAAGAAACACAAAGTAAACAAGCTGGTACAATATGTGCAATGAAAGTTGTTAGCAACATAAACAAATTTGACTATGGTCGCAACATGAAGAATATTAGGCATGGTAGGTATCAATCATCAAATATATGTTTAGGCATTGAGAGCTTAGTCATCAAAAAATGTAGGATATCGATTGATGGTGCAACAAGAAGGATCTGAGCCAAGAGGAGGATAAGATAGGCCTTAAGACGAAGGCAGGCCTTTCTAACTGGGTCAGCGCTAGCGAGAGGAAGAAGAACATTGTTGTTACATTCAGTTCCAATGAGGGGTCGACATCCTCTTGTTAGTGAATCGATGAAAAAATATGAGAGCTTATCAAAAAGCAGCGTGTCGGTGAGGGAGAGACGGACCTCATCGATATACAATGTGTTGGAGAGAAAGGGAGGATCGTTGTTGATATATGATGAATCGACAAGAGTGGAAGGAAATTATCTGGTGAAAGGCATGTGCGCAGTGAAGATAATCATGTAAACATTACCGATGTGGCGGCGTTGATCACGTGAACTTCGTTGGTGATAAAGATGTGTGTCAGTGAGGTCTAGTGGAAACGCAACGACACATCATCCAAGTTCGAAGGAAGGTGGTATATGTATCGGTGAAGAAATCACTGGCACACCAATGTGTAGGTGGAAGAAAGGATGTGTTTTCCGGTACAATATGTATCAGCGGATGAAGAGGGAACTCGCTAAGGTGCAGATCGATGGGTTGAAGTGATATGAAGAGAAACTAGAAATGGTAAAGTGGGAAGAGCGAGAGGAAAACTTAGGATTATCCATTCGCACGAGAGAGAGAGAGAGAGAGAGAGATTGCAAGGGTTCTAGTAGGAATATTTGGAGGGGGGCCCAATTTCTTGTCTTAGAGAGATTGTAATAAAAGAAAATTGGGAGGTTGTTGTGGGTGTGCAACAAGTTATTAGAGTTTATGGTTGTGAAATTGAGCCTCATCTTTTTCCAGTGTACATTCCATCAAGGTTTTTTTCTCTAAAATATCTCAAACATAGATTGTCTTCTTATTATATCCACTTTTCCTCAAAAAAATCATAATTCAACCTTTTCTTTACCTACTCAAGTATTCTCATTTTTTGTTAAAATCAACTATGCACTTGATATTGTAGATAAAATGATTTCTTCTTTTGGACCGTGCCTCCAATAACGCACCCATACCATGATCATAGCCCCAAAATAGATGATGAATGGTGCTTAACATGCACATTGGAGGTTATACATGGCCCACGCCCCTGTGGTTACATGCAAACAATGAAACCGTGGGCAGGGGCTTAGCCCCAACCCCTTTCTACCCATACACTAAGATAATACACTTTATTTATAATAAAGTGGGTTTCAATTAATAAGAAATAATATGGCACGTTGGTGTTTGTTCCTTTCCCAAATCATTGTGCTTGGTCATAGGTCATGGGATCGAACCCCATGAGCTCCAATACAATTTTTCCCACTCAACTAGTGATGGGGTGCCACCTGGCAGCCCATGTCTGGGCCACGTGGCGGCCTTTCATTGGTCCTGAACTGCCACTTGTCAACATTGCATTGGTCCCTATCACTGCCCAATCACCCTTCTACCTGTGCTGCCACATGTCACTTTGTTGATATAAGCATGATGACGTCAACAGGACGTCATGCTGAGATCATCATTAACTTTTGCCAATTGACCTGTAAAATTTTTAGGTGTTTGGGAATCTGATCAGAGTGTGATAACTCTCGCATACAGCGTCTGTTTGAGAAAGTAAATATATGGTTGGAATCAGCGCAACGAGACAGTCACAATAGAATTGTTTTCGTTCGATTCCGAGAACTTTCATTTTTGAGCCTTTTCTGGACCTGAGAAGCCTCTTGGATCCGATCCTGGATCACACCTCCCCACTAAGGACCTTTTGGTCCCCAAAAGGTTACTGACCAGTTAACAAGCTCGGGATAGGACACCTGGCTTGTCCTTTGTCTTTGAACTCTGTCATGTGCACCTGTCGCATCAAGATCAACTGTAACACAATCATGACAACTGACAGCATATTGTTAGCCATTTGAACCCTGTCACATTTTACTGAAGCCACTATCATCCATGTAGATAACATTACTAATGATAGTATAAAAAACATGACTGCAAATGAGATTATGTACTTATAATATTTACACGATATGAGCTTATCTTGAAGCAACCTGTGATTGATTTTCCATTCAACAATCATTTCCTATTCTTGCTTAAGATCGATTACTTCATTTGAAACAATTAATGGTTTTTTTCTTGCTTGCACTGCCTTCTTTAATTGTTCCATTGTTTGAAGTGTTTTATTTTCCTTAACATGATAAGCATGAACCACATAATCTTGACCTGCTTTGGTTAATTGACATTGATTCTTTGTCCTGTAGAAGATTGCTTTACGATCATATAAGTATGGACTACCTAAGACCATTCCACATTCACTTAACGACACTACATCACATGTTACCTCATCCACATACTTAGATGAAATTGAAAATTTGATTGTGCATTGTTTTGTCATGTGCATTTGATGATGATTGCTTATCCATTTAAGTGTGTAAGGCTTACAATGTACTTGTGTTTTTAACCCCAATTGCTTAACCAATTCTTATGAGATTAGTTTAGCTTGAGATCCATTGTCGATTAATGTGTCTATCTTTGTGTGTCGCATGATGGTCCTTATATGAAACAAGTTACTTCTACAATCAATGCCTTCACCAATTTTACCTGTCATACCAACCAATGAGACATTTGATTCATCACCTGAATCCGATCCTAAGTCTATGGGTCTTGTTGTTGTTGCAACTGTTTTCCTCCCTTTATTTTCCTTGAACCACTTTGGCCTCTTCTCGGGATGCAACTGCCAACAACGCTCCTCATCATGCCCCTCTTTCTTGCAATGCTTGCAAGAGGGCCTCTCTTCCTTTCTCACCACTGAACTTGTCTTTTTTCTTGTCCACTTCCTCTTGTTCGCTTTCCTGGAAGACGATACACCTGATTTCCCTGCTTCAATGTATGTCACTTGAACAGAAACCTCATCAAGGTTACTAGGTCCAAACATGAATACAATGTTTCTAATATGTGCAGGTAAACCTCCTATATACTTCATAAGGGTTTCATGTGTATGTAAAGGGATATCTAACATCAATGCCATTTTTCAAAATCCATCTGTATACTCTTGCACTATTTGTCCTTTTCTTAGTTTTAAATATTGTCATTCAATTAATGTTTTTTCTTTATAACCCAAAGGATAGAATTGTTTCCCAAGTGCACAAATGAAACTTTGCTATGATGGAAACACATTACCCACTTGTTGCGTTCCGTTTTGCAACTTACTTTTCCACAAAATGAGAGTTGTGTCTGCAAGTCTCAAAGATGCCAACTTGATTTGTGTGGCCTCGTCCTTGATCTGTTGCACACTGCAGTAAACTTCCATCTGCCTGATCCAATTGTCAAGTTTCTATGCATTTACTTCACCATCATATATGGGTAACTCAAATTTAACATCAAGTTTTAACAATGGCATTTCATTCTTATGTTTATGAACATGTTTCTTTGCATTGGACTTAGAACTTAAACTTGAAGAAGGAGGAGGTGATGATGAAGGTGAAGGAGGAATCTCAAGAGGATCCTCTTCCTCTTCACTTTTTCCCTTTGAATATTTCCCAAGAACTGGTCTCTTTCGTTCCAAGTAATCCTCGTACAAAACTTTCACCATCTCCGACATAGCAAGGAAAGTTTTTTGAAACTCTTTCTCATCAAGAGAAAGTCCCTCTTCCGATGCCATCTTCTCTCTGTGAGAAGCTCTCTTTCTCAATCCAATTAGTGGATTATCTGCAACAAGCTCGCCTTCACCACGCTGTAGCTTTTCCCTGGTTAACATGCAAAACTCAAATCCTAATGTCAACTAGCTCCAATACCACTTGATCTGAAAAGACATTTTAATGATTGTGGTTGAGTTATTAATTGCATGTGTTAATTAACCATTTATGAAGTTGAATGAAAGAGGAAGAATTTAATGAAGAATAATAGCAGCCATAATAAAATATACAGATTTGAATTGAAGCAATAAGAACAACAAACCATAACAAGAGAAGTAATAACGGAGTTCGGCACAAAATTGCCTACGTCTCTGGGCCTTTGTCTCAGTGGGGGAGGCTTCTTTATTAATTATTCAATTCTTTCAAAGTAAAGAAAAAGTACATCAAATGGATCTCATACTGGTCTCACTATGTTCTTCTCAACCTCATAAATCCAACATAACTAACAGCACTGAAAAATACTGAGTGTAGCTCCCGGAAATGGCCCGCAAAGGTCTCCTTCTCAACAGCTTCCCTGCATAAAAATGGCTTTGGCTTGGCTTTGCTTCAGCATAAATCTGATATGAATATTCTCCATGGCCTCAAACAGGCCTAGTTTTTATAGATCTGAAGGTTTTTATCCTTCCCCAACTTCCTCCCAAAATCTGGGCTCAAAAAGAGTCCAATATCTCCCAATAATGGTCAAAATCTCCATTAACAGGCATAAAAATCAAATAAAAATCCAAAACTATAACATAAAACCCACTTTATGTTAATAATA
>JZKD02S1665315.1:0-11458 GCA_000966675.3 Picea glauca | reverse complement strand
GTTGAGTTAATTATTGCAACAAGATGGGGTTCCAAATCGACCTGTTTAGAGCGTGAATTCGAGAGAGAACGAGTAAGAAAATTCTTTAAATATTATGAATCTGTCTCATTTATTTCAGATTGATCGTGAGATTAATTTCATAGTCGGTTTCTTAGTTACTGTCGACATTTTTGAATCTTTATTATTCTGCTGGAATGATTAAACATCATAGAGAAAGCATGAAAGGAAATTTTTCTCTCTCTCTATATTAAAGCATTGTCACAAGTTTCAGTTTGGCGTCTCTCCAAAATCGGCGAACGAACAAAATAATAGGTATAGCTAACGTTGATATCAGTCGACCCTTTTGTAAAAACTTATGAGTTATGTGTTAAATGCTTCCGATAGTCAATAGATTATACAGTCCCAATGGTCTTCTTATTGCAGAGTTATGGTGCGCGACATAACCAGCATGTAATACAGTTCCAAACAAAATTCTATGAATTAGGGTTTCAAGCAAGGGCTCGTGTAACCATATTACAATTATAGAAGTTTTTTTAAAGACATAAAAGAATAGATCTAGTTGCTAATCATGATGTTTTTATTTATTCAGCATAAAGATTAATAAATTTTGTTGGAATGAAATGTGAATCAAGTCCTGGAACCATACAGGAACAACAAAATAAACGTGAAATAATGAATTTCCTTGAACAAAATGTGTAGCAAACGCCTTTGAAATTTCAAAAGTTAATTTTGATTGATTGTTTGAGTATATAACCAATTCGGATTGGTATTACACATCACTTCCTTCCCAACAATTATGAGTGTGGTATTGTTGGGTGTCAATGCGCTAGGTATTAAATTTTTGGTCCACAATAAATTTGTCACTTTGGGATTTTGTATGAAGTGCTTGAAATCAACAACCATTAAATTCATTAGTGGTCTAATTAGTCACTTAGGGTTAAGATTGAGGGGCTTGGTTGGTAAGGTCTAGGTGTGGATCTAACTTATCCATACATGAAGAAATTTAAATAAGATTATCTCTTCCAATCAGAAGTAGTTTTAGGTATTACTTTAGGAACAAAAGGTGGTTTCAACCTAGATAGTATTCGCAAGAAATCCATTATCCATTGTGGTCATTGTCAAGGATACCTCTAGTGGGATCACGTGCTTTCTAATAACATCTAATATTAGTCCCATGCATGATGCAAATACTACCTGTTGAGCCCTCAACACACCCTAAAAATCTTATGTCAAATTTTACTTTTTGGGTACCACTTGATATTTTGCACTGTCTAATTCGACTTCATTGTGAAAATGTTGTTTTTTCTTGTCATCTTGGCTCTCATTAAGTATTTCAAAGTTTTCTTGAATCTATGAAAACTAACGAATTAAAAGGCCTAACCTTTAAATAAAGAATCAATGGCCAAAACATTTCACCTGATGCGCCCAAATTTGGCATCGGAAGGGTTTAAAAGATGAAGGAAAATCACTTGAAAAAACGCAGTCACCGAGCGTTGATCTTCATCGGCAAAAGGAAGTTTTCTTTCGCGACTAGCATCACACAATGATATCACCGACAAATGATCCCCTTCGACATTGGTAAAAGGCGAAAAGAGTAAACGTTAATGAAGAAAGAAATGATATCATCGATGGCCGATACCCAACGCACTTAGTGAAACGAAGAAGACCAAACTACGACGAATTTTCGGACCACACTACAATTTTTTCTCCGATCGCCGACTCCCAAAACGTTTCGACATCAGGAGTTTTGTGGAAGCTAACCCAAAGGAAAATACGCGATAGGTTTATCCCCGATCGTCGATCCCCGACATCTTTTTGGCATCAGCGATCCCAGGTTTAGTTTAAGAACGCACAACTGGAGGAAGGTCCGGATTCTGACTAATACTCATGAGTTAAGTCATCGGTTTTAATTTCCACGTGTCCCAAGCCAGTCTCTCCACGTCAGCATCGTACGATGAAATCGATCAGTGCTGGAGGTTTTTCAAAAGGACCATTTGAATTTACCGATAGAACACATCACCCTTCACGCCTTCGTCATCAACCCACGATGAATTAAATTGCAAGATTCGAAGTTAACTTGGAGGAAATACGGTTTGTCTGAAGGGCGCAAACAAGGGGCCCTACACAATGAATCTCAGGCTCGAAAATACGTTCTAAATCGGACAGAAAATTATATGGATGAAGAACACAAAAAATACATACACAAAGAAAAGAAACGATACATCCAACCTCTACAACCGGAATCCTTTCATCAAAGTTTCAGGACTTTTACATTAGGTTTCAATTGAGCTCAAATTACATACAATAGACACTATCTACACTATTTGGCCAACCAACCCGGTTTACGTTAAAAACATGAAAAATCTTCAAAAAATTGTCAACATTGGTACCACGTCTGAGAATACAAAATAGAGTTAGTTAATCATATCTCTTCTGTGCACTAGCAAGATACGTGCGAACTTTCTCCCTGACTACTTAACGTTCTCTAAGATGTTTCATATTTTGTTCTTCCGACGCCCTTTGTGCTTCGCACAGCTGCACGATTGTATCTTGCGCTGCCCGGAGCTGTGTCTTAAGCCATGTCACGTTCCCTTCATGACCCTGTGATATTGACACCTCAAGGGTCTTTGCCGCCAACTGTCGATCTATTTTCCTGGTAGAGTTTGGAGATGGCAAGTTGGGCCTGTTTCAACTGTTGAGTTGGCTCTCGAATGTTAGTGTATGTGGCATCTGTCCTCCTCGTTTTGCTCCTGCTTCCCCGACTTGAGAATTCAACATGCTCTAGCCAAATAGCATGCATAAGTAATTCCTCGACAGCTGATCTTGTGCACAGCTCACTTGGGACTTGGGTTTCCCCATCTTCCTTATTCTTCCTTAGCCTTCCCCTTTTTCGAGGTATCTTTTGTTGGGGAGGCACGTCTTCCAATGTCCTTCCATCTGGCAGAACTTCTTCCACTTTAGCCTTCGCACAGTGCGATATCCTCGTTTTCGTGCGTAGGTAAGAACCTTCCTTTGAAACCTCGGTAATGCCTGTTGCGAGTAAGAAAAAATCCCAGGTGCTTTGGGGCTCAAGCCTTGCACTTATGCTGCTTCGCGTGCCCCTTCTTATGTTTTGAGGGGTTCCCATGGTGTGACACATATCTATCTTATTCCCGAGGAATTTGGAGAGGGTCTGAAGGAGAAAACTTTATCAATCTAAGCTCGCGAGACAAACTACATACAGTGCATAAGCTTGGTTGGTGAGTAGAATACATGAAGAACATCCATAATTTATAATAGAGTGGGCAGTGGGTGGAAACGTGTCAGGGAACACTGAATTCATGGCAACTGGATGTTTTGAAGCAAACTGAAAATTTTCTTTGGCACATCCGCATGACGAGTATATTTCAGGGTGTGTGGGATACAGTCGATAGGAGTTGCAAGGCATGCATAAGATGAGCGCCGTGATTTTTTATTCTTCCAGCCTTCATGATGAGCTGATGATGGTTGTTTCACTTGCTGACGTGACATTTGTTTAAACAAATTGCCTCGAACTGAGGCACCTAACGACTTCCCTTATGATAGGACCCAACTCTTTTGGAACATACTTGTACTCTTAACACATGTTTGGCTCTAACATCTTTTCCCGACTCCAAGGGCCAACCTGCCACTAACATAACTTTGACTCTCATGTTATTTTGTACCCGATCTTTCATGTTCTGACACACAGACCCACCCTAACTAAGATAAAAATGATGGCGCTAACAAAAGCGAAGCAAGCGATTCGAAAGCTGCAGATATCTCGTAAGTATTGAATAACTAGGTTTAGCAGGCTTTACAGGTATGTACCAGTCTGGATTTCTCATGCCTACACTTTATACATGTATTTTTCCCAGTGTTACTCTATACGCGGTCTCTAAATGATTTCATTTTTTGATTGCAGGAAAGATGGCTCCGAGTATTGGACAAGAATAGCTCAGGAGCCTCATTGGTAAATTCAAGAAAATGGGCCAAGTGTGAGAGGAACTGGACCAAAATCAACAATAAAATGAAGGATATTAGGCTCTTCGAGTTTGGCATGCCCGATGACTTCGTTGACTTACATGACATAGTCAAATCATGCACCAAGCGAGATTCATCATGGGTTGAAGAAATAGAAAATGTAATAGACACAACGCCAGGTCAGGTGCAACAATTTATGGAACACTCAATCAAAGCTCAGGCTATGCTGCAACAGTTAAGTGCCAATCTAGTCAAGTATCAGGCGCATGCGGTAGAGATAAGAGAAATTTATGCGGCCCCGATGGAACAACATAGATTTCCATACACCAACACCTGTGAGGATTTGTTCATCCAATGGTCGGAGTACGAGAAGAGTCACCCTTTTAAGTGATATCTTGAGACGACTCTTAGACAAACTGATAGGAGAGAACGCCACATGGCGAATTCTGTTTTACTCATCTGCACTTTAGCCATTATTTTTAGTTAATTTTATGTTATAAATAGGAGCATCGACCGATTTGTTAAGGGTCAATGGTTGTTGCAAGAAACTCTCATTTTTGGTTTTGCTAAGAATTATTTTGGAGCTGCCTTTAATCGAGAAGTCCTTCTGGACCAGAGACAAGTTTAAGTTTTCATCAAATGCATGTATGATTGGATGTGGAGAATAACTATTTCATATCTCGTCTCATGAATGGATGAAGTAACGAGTAAGAGTTATTAAATCTATTGATAAGTTATCTGATGCAATGTTTTATAGTTCTTTCTTTAATGATGAAAATGAATCGTTGTGTTATTATGTGATGGATGATTAGAGTTGAGTGAATTATTTTACTTGTCGCCATTTATCACATTCGTGTTTTCTTTTGATAAGTTGTATCTCAGTCAGTAATTGGAATATTCACATGGTTAATGTATTAGTACTAGGCCTGTGGTTGACGATCATTGCCAGCACGCTTGAGTAAAGGGTTATCCCTAGCTCAGTCTCTTCTCCAGTAGTTTAGTTTGTTCCCACTTTGTTACCTAGTTGGTTTATATTTTCTTTATCTTATATTAGTCTTGCCTAAGAGAAAAACACAAAAAAGAGAACATTTGAACTGAAGGAGAGAAACCTACACAAGAAAATGTAAATCCCATCAATTATTTCGGTCAGGTCACAAGATCTAGAGAACCATTCCACCATTAAACGTTGCAGAGTCTAATTGGGCCTCGGTGGAGATTTTGGTTCCTGTTGTTGATTTAAAAGGATTTAGGACCCATCAACAGAATTGGCGCTAGAAGGAGGGCCTGAAGAATGAATGGTTGAATACATATTCCATATAACATTTTAGACAGCATGTAGATTCAAAACAACCCACATGCATGGCTAGTCATTCCCAAGACAACCCACACACATTGAGTACTCTTGAAATGAGTAACTCACTCCAGCCCGAGGAAGAACACTTGTTCTGTGATATACCTTACGCTCTTCCTCACGAGGAATTAAATCAACTCAGAAGAATTACAAGATCATACGCCTGACAGATCGGTGCACTGTCTTTAGCCCCGATACTTCCTTGAAGACAAAAAATAAGCAGACCAATGGTCGACACCCCCGAATAGGTTTTTGTGCGCACAGTAGAAGAACTAATAGATTTCGCAATCACCAAAATCAAATATCCTCTTAATTTAATCCCTGAAATCTCAGTCAGCGACGTCTCTGAGCCGGACGATTTTTCGGAAGAAGAAAATTTTAACTCAGGAACCGAAGATATGGAAAAAAAAATGACCATGATGAAGAAAGGGGAAACCCACCTCAAAAAAATCAACCTTGGCTGGACAAATATGCTTTGGCCATCTCAAGGCGATTCCATAACCTTCCCCAACATCTAGAGAAGTTACTTCCTAAATTTGACCCGGAAACCTCATGACTACCTGAAGATCATATCAAGAAATTCGTATTGGCTATCAGACTGATGAATGTCCAGCATGAAGATGTAGTTTGCAGGTTCCCCTACACTTTTGATAATTCAGATTCCACATGGTATTTTAACTTACCTGTAGGATCCATAACTAGTTGGATGAAATTCCAAAAATATTTCCTAGATAAATTTGCAGAAGAAACTACTACAGGAGCTTTGATGGCTGAGTTATTCGTCACCACCATGAATTCGAAGGAAAGGGTCAAAGACTTTAATCAAATATTTACCACCATATTAAAAAAATTCCATCCCGAAGCTAAACCTACTCAGGAGTTGCAAATCGAAGTATACGTTAATGCTCTCCCAGCTTCTATTTCCATGTTTGTGAAGAGGGCTTCCAAACGAACCTTGGCTGAGAATTTTGAAGAAGCCAAGATGATAGAGTTCCAAATGAAAGGATGCAAAGAAAGTCAGGTCTCCTTAGTTAAGAAAGAAGTTTAACCCCCTCCCTGGAGAGGACTATTTCTCACTAGACCCCCAGGGAAACAAACAGAACAAGGTCCTTAAAAGGGTAATGGAGACATAGAAGACCTACAACGCATGGTTAAGAAGTTATCAAACGAAATCATAGACATGAAGAGAAGTGCAGGGGAGGGAAACCAAAGCCATAGGCCCTATAAGCCTTTCTTTAAAAAAAATCCACCTTTAAAAGAAATTGAACCTCCCCCAGGCAACCTAAACATCAATCTGGGAAATTTAGCATCTGATTCTTTCTGCACTTATCACCAGGAAAACCACTCGAAAAGGGACTTCCCCCAACGGGAACATGCCATGAATTTTATGGCCAATCAGTTTCTAGATGAGGTTTCCCTAACCGAACATTCAAGCAGTTCAATTATGAACATCGCCAATTAGGAAGAAATCGCTCCACTAGAAGATACAACCATGTTGATATGGGATCCTGACCTAGCCATGCCTTCCGACGACCTATTTGAGGTTCAAGAACGACTCGCAAAGGTATCAGTGGTGTAAACGCGAAGTAAAGTTCAACATGTCTCAAATGACCTTGCTACTACCCAAACTTCAGGAGTAAGATCAACTCCCGATCACCCGAAAGCACCTTTTCCCCCCTGTAAGAACCCTATAAGAATCCATACCCGAGAATCACCCAAGCTCGATTACAACATAGTAGAAGATCTGAAGAACTTGAAGGCTAATATTTTAGTCATGGACATATGTAGAATCCCTCATCAAAAAGACTTCCTGCTACAATCTTTGAACTCAGTAGAAAACCCTACGACAAACAATGATCAAGAAATAAATCTAACTCCCACAGATCTAGTAAATAAACCAACTATGAACACCTATTTTGAAGATAAGAAGGGAAAACCTTTTGTCCCACCATTCCTTTTAATGTTTGAATTTTTCAACAGAAACCTCCACAATTGTTTGGTCGACTCAGGAGCATCCTCTAATGTTATGCCACTGTCTGTTTGCAAAAAAATAAATGCAGTACCTCTCAAAAGTGACAAACATGTAATACAACTAAATAGAACCTAGGTGAAAGTCATGGGAGAGCTCAAAGATGTAATTATCTGAATAGCGACACATCCTAAGTTTGCGCAAGTAATTGACATCATTATAGTAGAAATTCCATAAGCTTATGGGATATTATTAAGCCGAGATTGGTCTGAGAAGTTAAACGGATACTTTAGTACAGACTGGGAACACCATTGGCTACCATTGAAGGGACACAAAAATATGATCAGAATTGGCAGGGAAAGATATCTGAAACATATTGTCACTGACCTAGAAAACCTAAACGAACCCTCATCAACAGATTTCCCTATGCTAGGAAATTATTCCTGTGATTGCTACTTCGGGAACTTCTCCCCTCTCTCATCTAATGTCCCTTTCACTTAGAACTCCAAAATGATTTTTCAAGAGGAGTTGCCAACAACAGCGGAAGAAACCCTCTTTTGCCAAGAACATGCGTTAGAAATCACAAAACCAGCAGGAGGAAAAGAGGAAAGTAATAGGGAAGGGGAAGCTGATACATGTTGCCCGCAAGTTTGGACCCTATATTTTGATGGATCTAAATCGCAAGAAGGGTCAGGGGCATGGTGTATCCTCATTAATCCCAAGGGAAAACGACTTCTCATGTCTTGTAGACTAGAATTCAAATACAAAACTAACACTGCCAAGTATGAAGCTCTAGTACAAGGGATAAGGAGAGCCATAGACCTAAACGTCCAAGAATTGAACGTTTTCGGAGATTCTGAAATCATTGTCAGATAGATAAGGAACACTATACATTGCAACTCTCTGCATCTAAAGAATTACCAATAGGAAGTACACAGGCTAATAGAGCATTTTGAACCTTTCAACATTTCAGCGATTCCCAGAGAAAAGAACATTCTTGGTGATTCTCTAGCCACCGCTACTTCAAGGCTATCACCTCTAGAAGATTATGAAGCCTCCCGGTTTACTGTGGAATTTCTCTACAAACCATCGGTGCCCAACAATATTTATAGTCGGAAGGTCTTTGAAGGAGATGAACAGATCATAAACTTTTTTACTAACCAAGATAATTTCAAAGACTTGGCTATTGACGATGAAGTATTCCAAGAATAATCAACAGAGGTCAATCCTCAACCAACAAATAGATCGAAGTCCCACACAATACCAAAGGGGATAGCTAATTTATAAAACCTTTTTGACCTAAAGGAAAGGTTTAAGGGATCTAAAAATGTGAAGACCGGTAGTTCTTGTCCCATGCATGAAACTATAAATCTCAAAACCCTGAAAAACCCAAAAAATGTAAACCTTAGCAAGACCATATCTAAGGAGGAAAGGAAGGCCTATCTCAAACTCCTCAGACAATATCAAGATGTCTTTGTGTGGTCCTACCGAGATCTGAAAACTTATGATACCCATATCATTCAACACGCTATCACGTTAAAGCCTGAAGTAAAACCATATCAACAGAAGCTCTCAAAGTGTCACCCTTCCCTGGAGCCTCTCATGTGTCAGGAGTTAAAGAAACTGTTAGATGCCAAAATTATCTTCAAGGTTAGACACTCTGCATGGGTAGCTAATTTAGTTCATGTAAGGAAAAGTTCTAGGGAGATTCACTTATGCGTAGATTTCAAAAATCTCAACAGAGCTTCAGAAAAGGATAACTACTTGATTCCACCAATGGAGCAACTCCTGTAGACGGTTTATAGCTCTAAAATTTTCTCCTTACTAGATGGTTTCTCAGGGTACAACCAGGTTTTAGTTTCAGGAGAAGACTGCTTGAAAACTACCTTCTAAAGCTAGTGGGGAACTTTCTCTTACAAACACATGCCTTTTGGGTTAATCAATGCAGGAGAGAACTTCCAGAGGGCCATGGACGTATCATTTTGGGGACTAATCAACAAGTGTGTAGTAGTGTATTTGGACGGTGTAACTGTGTATTCAAAGAACAGAGAAGATCACATCCAATACTTAACCCGAATTTTCGAAAGGTGTAGGAAATATGGAATATCCTTAAACCCTAAGAAAACTATTTTCAGTTTTGAGGAAGGTAAGTTGCTAGGCCACATTATATCTCAAGCAGGCATTTGCATAGACCCAGAAAGAATTAAACCGATAGCTCAACTTCCATTACCTCACAACAAGAAGTCCATGCAGTCGTTCTTCAGGAAAATCAATTTTGTGAGGAAGTTCACTCCCTATTTCATGGAAACTATCAAACATATACAAATTATGATTCGTAAGGATGTTGAGTTTAAGTGGGATGATGAACGAAAGATTTCTTTCAGCAAGATCAAAACCACTATCTCTCAATCCCCAGTGTTGTGAAGTCTCGATTTCAACAAAGATTTCTTTCTCTACACTTTCTCTTCCGACCAATCGTTAGTCATAGTATTAACTAATATGGATGATGACAAAAATGAATCCCCTGTATCGTTCATGAGAACTAACCTCCAAGGTGTTGAACTCAACTATCCTGCCTTCGACAAGCAGGCTTATGCAGTTTATAAGGAAGTAAAACATTTCAGATCTTACATCCTCAAGAATCACACCAAATTAATCGTGCCTCATCCTGCATTTTGATCCCTATTTTCTCAACAAGAGATGGGGGAAAGAAGAGGAAAATGGATGGCAGTAGTCCAAGAATTTGATCTAGATATAAAACCTGCTAAACTAGTCAAAGGACAAGGGTTATGCAAACTGGAAGTTGAAGCTCAAGACCAAGTAAATGAAGACCCCAGATGGGAGAATGAAATGGAATTATGGTGTGGTGAAGCGTCATACATTTCCCTAGGACAAGAGTCTTGGTATGAGAAACTGACTTATCTCCTACACCATGGGACTTGTCCAGATGACCTCAACCCTAGGGAAAGGACATCTCTCAGGTTAAAATATGCACAATATCACCTCATAAATTCAGTACTCTTCTGGGTTAATTATAATGGGGTACTTTTAATATGCCTCGAACATGAAGATGCAGAAAAAGTTATGAAGGAGCTCCATGATGGCCCTGCAAGTGGAAATTTTGTAGGAGACACCACCGCTCATAAGATACTAAGAGTCAGATATTATTGGCCCACTTTGTTCAAGGACACTCATACATATGCCAGAAACTCTAAAACTTGTAAATAGGCGCTGGGAGAGAAAAGAGGGTAGTGGTCCCACTCCAACCAGTGACCGTGTCTAGGCCTTTTGAGCAATGGGGGTTAGATATCATAGGGGAAATTACACCAAGTTCTTCAAAACAACATAAGTACATACTCACTGCCACCAATTATTTCACAAAATGGGCAGAAGCTATTCCTCTGACCCATGTAAACGAGAAGGTGGTAATCCAATTCATAGAACAACAACTAATCACAAGGTTCAGTGCCCTTCTTTTCTTGTTTTTTATAATGCATCTTATTTTTCCTCCACCTTATTAACATATTTTTTCCTGGACAAAGGAATCATCATTAGATACTTTTCAATTTATTATCCACGGGGAAACGAAGTGGAAGAATCAACTAATAAGAACCTGATAAGAATATTAAAGAAAATGGCTGCAAACAACCAAAGGAATTGGCATAATCTACTCCATAATTCTTTATGGGAAGATAGAGTTACACCCAAGGAATCTATAGGGAATTCCCCATACTTTCTAGTATACGCACAAGAAGCCATTCTCCCAAACAGGATTTATCTTTTGTCTCTTCAACTTGCCCAAGATTCCAGAGGGGATCCCTCATCAGTCATGCAACAAAGGATTGACACCCTGCTCATGTTAGAAGAAGAAAAGGAGAAATCTAAATCAAAATTCATATCCCACCAACAAATAGTTAAAAGGTGGTTTGATAAGCATAAGGCTAAAGAGAAGATTTTTGAAGTAGGAGACTTAGTCCTGAAATGGGATAGAGCAAACAAGCCTAAAGGAAAACATTCTAAGTTTCAGAATCTGTGGCTCAAACCTTTCCAGGTGGCCGAGAAGATTTGGGCAGGCACTTATCAGTTACAGAATCTAAGGGGGGAACCTAACGCTCTCCTAGTGAATGACCAATCCCTAAAACAAGATTTCCATTATA
>JZKD02S1665304.1:126462-141659 GCA_000966675.3 Picea glauca | reverse complement strand
TCCTGTCAAAACCACACTTACCATAGATCATAGTAATATTTCGAATCATAAATCAAATAGTAAGTACAACTTATAGCATACAATGTCTTCATGATGTCTATGACATCCCAGTTACGTCAATATTATAGTTATTTGGCTATCACATAGCTCATCATCCTGTAGGTTAGTTCACCAATAACACATATTGATGTAGATACATCACAAATTTATATAAGAATCCATATTTGCATCCACGCTCAATTAAGAAATGTATTCCTATTTACATCATGCATTGCATCTATTATACATTCACAACATAACTTGAATTGGTATACATGTACTGAACTTACCCATTTTAATTTTCATGTTCAAATAATCAATTAGCTATCTTTGTCATGAGCATATATCATATAACATACAAATAGGTCTAGAGGTACACATCTCAATGTCTAACCAAGTCTAACTGACTCCAACAATGCTAAACTTTGAATTATTAAGATTAGAAAACAATAATGTTCTAACTACCCAAGGTCAAAATATGGGGCATTACACTCACTCTGTCATGTATGTAATTGCTGCTACGCACAGACTAGGTACCAAAAATTCTAATGGCACCACTGCTTCATGTCCATACACCAATATGAATGGTGTCTAACCTGTGAATTTATTGCATGTAGTCCTGTATGCCCACAATACTTTTGGTATCTTCAGGTCCCAATCATCCCTATTAACATTGCAGATATTTGTCAATGCATTATCTAGGATCTTATTAAAGGCTTCCACTGTTCCATTTTCTTGAGGATGATATGGTGTACTCTTTTGATGATTAAATTCAAACTCCTTAGTCATAGCCTTAATAGTGATGTTAATGAAGTGAGTTCCTTGGTCACTCTTCAAAATCTTTGGGCATCCAAATCTAGTGATCACTTGCTCAAACAAGAAGTGTGGTGTTGTCTCTGCATTGCAATCTTTCACTGGTGCTGCTTTTGCCCATCTTGTTAAGTACTCTGTCGCAATAATAATGTACCTCACTTCTGACCTTTTTTCTGTTGGGTTAATCGGTCCCACAAAATCTATTTCCCATTTTTTGAATACTTGCAAGGTTACTTATGGTCTGAGGGGCATCTCATCCCTTGTATTCGGTTTACCAACCCTCTGACATACATCACATTTCTGGCATTATTCCATTGATTCTCTATGAACATTCGACAACCATAGTCTTGTGTGCAATACCTTATGCGTGGTAGATTTTCCTACATAATGTCCTCTTGTTATTCCCTCATGGGATTCTGTTAAAATCCTAGGTATTTCATGTTCTAGGACAAATATTCTCAAGATTCTATCTGCACCCATTTTATATAAGTGTCCTGCAATCAATTGATAGTCTGCAACCCTAAATACCATATTTTTCTTTTGCACAGTGTTTAATTCCCATGGTGCAGTCCCCATACTCAAGTATTGGATGATGTTTGTGAAGTATTCATCAGCTACTTGGACTAAAAATAACTGTGCGTTAGGAAATTTTTCCTCTAGATTCGTAGGTTCCTCTCCATTAGTGATCCTTGACAAGTGATCAAGTCCTACATTCAACTTCCCTAGTTTGACTATCACTTCAAAGTCAAATTCCCTGAACAAAAATAACCATCGATGAATTCTTCCCCCCAACATTGGCTTGTTGATGAGGTATTTGAGAGTTGAATGGTCTGTGAACATCTTGAAATTTTTTCCCAATAAAAAATTCTTGAACTTCTGAAGCACATAGACCATAGCTAATCCTTCTCTCTCTGTGGTATTGTAATTATTCTCTTATTCTAACAGTTTCCTGCTAGTGAATGCTATAGGATGGTCCAATTATCCTGATCCTGGATGCACCAGAATAACTCCAAGTGCTATGGATGATGCATCTACACATACATGGAATTTATTTTCCCAATCCAGGAATACTAGTATTGGTGCGGTTACCATCTTCTCTTCTAGGGTGTCCAGTCCTCACTGACAGTCCTCATTCCACTGAAACTTGTTTTCTTTTCTTAACAATTTTTCCATTGGTGCAATGATCTGCACATACCCTTTTATAAATTTCCTGTAGTATCTTGTATGTCCCAATGTTTCTCTTAACTGATGAACTGACTTTGGTGGTGGTAGATTAACAATTGCTGCAATCTTGGCAGGATCTACTAGCAAGCCTTGTTTGAATACTATATGGCCCAATAGTATCCCAAAAGGTGTTCCGAAGATGCACTTCTTGATATTTAACAATATCTGACACTTCTTTCATATTTATAACATCATCCTCAACACCCCTACACAGTCTTTTAATAGGCTATTAACTGTCCAATCATCCAGATATACCTCTAGAAATTGGTGGATGAATTCTTTGAATGCAACTATGACTACTCTGGAAAATATTGCTTGTGCATTCTTCAGTCCAAACGGCATGAATGTGTACTGGTAGGATCCCCATTCCATGGAAAAAGTGGTCTTGTATCTTTCTTCTGAGGCTACTTGATCTGATGGTATCCTGAGAATCCGTCGGTGAATGGATAAGCTTCTTGTCCTCCTACGTTCTTCAACACCTCATCTGTGAAAGGAGTAGGTAACGGGTCATGTAGGAATGCATCGTTCAACTTCCTTAGATCGACACATATCCTTACCCCCCCTGTTTATTCTCTTGAAATACCATCGTGCTTACCCATTTATATTCCTCTACAGTTTCTATGATTCCAACCTCCAACATCCTATCAATTTCGGATTTGACTTTTTGCTTATATATAGGGTTTAGTCTATATGGTCATTATCTGATCGGTCTTTCCTCAGCTCTAAGAAGTATCTTCATTTCACCTACCTCTCCTACTATGCATTTCATTTCTGTGAATGTTGTTGGGAATAGGTCACTTTACTCGTGCAATAAATCTGTTATGCTTTCCACTGTTTGCTCATCCGAATAGCTCCAATGCTGGCCATTTTAGGATTCTCAATTGTCCCAATTTTGACTTTCTTCACCTTGATTGGCACAACAAATACTTCTAATTCCAGAGGTGTACCTTCCACTTCTCTTTTTCCTTCAACTTCCTCAATCTGAATATTTCATGAGTCGTATTCATTTGGTGCTTCTTCCTGCACGTGGTAGCATGAAAATAGTTCCTTTACTGTCTGTCTGTTTTGCTGTTGTTCTTCTGTCATGAGTTCACATTCCGGTTCTTTAAGGAATATCACCCCTCTGATTTGTTTAAGTGATGCATCTATGTTTGGGTTCTCATTCTCAAATGAGAAAGTGACTATAAAGTTCTGCTATAATATTGTCCAGTTTGTAGTTCCTCTGCACAATTCCTAGTCTGTATACCAATTTGCTGGGATCCCTTCTAATGTGTGAACAAAATAATGAGGCCATTCCACTGGTGGTATCATTCTCCATAGCATTCTGCACTTCTCCAAATGTTCTACTGGTGCACCTTGTCCGTCATATTTATGCAGATGGTTTCTTCCCTGTTCTACGCCAAACCTAATGCGCAATAATCGCTTACATTGGTACCAGTCCTTAACTGTTTCTTTGTGCACACCCCACCATCTTGCAGGTGTTTCCTTGAGTACTATATCTAGGGCTAAGAGCCTATGATTTTATAACACTTCATATTCATATTTTGTTAATAATTCTTCTAAGTCATTCACCATGTGGAAGATGGGAGGTTCCCTTATCTCCGTACCTACCCATCTTATTGTGCGGTCTATTCTTGCGCATCTTCTTGTAGAGATTTCGTGTAACCTCTTTTGCCAATTTTCTAAGCCCGCATCTGAGTCTGAAGCACATGAGGTGATGCTTCTCCAAATGAGTATCCCATATAGAGTCAGTTTCACATAATCTTCTTCTCGTGTGGTTGTTCTATACAACTAGTTATTTTCCTCTAGGTCCAAGCAAGTAGGTTCTACAAACCTTTCCCCTTCAGATGGGTCAAATGGCGCAATAAATTTGTATTCTCCTGACTCAAATTTCATCTTCCTTGTATTTAAGTTGATTATGGCCTGATTTTCAATTTCCCAATCCAATCCAAGCAATTCCAGATAAGGTTTTGTTCCATCCACTATCTCGATTACTTCGAAGTCGGCTTAAGTGTGCACTCCATCCAGATCTACTGTCACTCCTTTTAGTCTTCCAATGGGTAGAACTCTATGTTTATTTGCTAGTTTTAGCTGAACATGTGAATATACTAATGTGGTTTCTCCCATACATTTCCATGTCTTATTGGGTTGCACATTTACTTCAGATCCTAAATCCAGTATAATATCTCCCATGTTGAAATATCCATTGTTGGCGTTCAGTATGAATTCCCTGTTTATTCTCCTTCTTGCATGTAGATGATTAACTGTTTTCTGTTCCAAATTTCCTTCTTCCTCTATGCTACATATTTATAGAATATTTTGTAATACTTTAACAGAGGATGGATCATCTATTATTTTAACACAGGATTGCACAAAACCCTTAATCATACTTACTTGTCCCATAGGTTGTGTTTCTTCGGTGTGATCGAGCGATGAAGGCATCTTGTACACTGGTAATTCCTTATTATATTGTGTAATTGATGTCGATGCAATGTATGGCTTCATGAATTCTTGTCTAGCCTACTTGAATATCTCCTTTTCGTTCTATGCATCAAAATTGTTCTTTGGTTCAACATTCTTCTTCACCCATTGGTGTTGTGATGGCTCTTGTCTTACTGTGTCGTTTCCTGTTTTAGCTCCTCCCCGAGTAACTATGTTGATGTTTTTTCCTTCATCCATCGCTTTTGTGAAATCCACTAAACATTATGATTGTTCTGATTTATCTTCTCCTATATCTTTCCTAATAGTGTTGGAAATTATTCCGTTTCATGATCTGATGCACGACAATACATACAGGTCACAGGTGGAAGTGGAAATTCTCTTGCATAGTGTCCTAGTTGTTGACAGTTGTGGCATACCACTGGTCCTCTTCCTCTTCCAAAGCCTACTCTTTCTCTTTCTCCACATATGTAGGCAGCTCGATCCCCTCGTGGCACATTGTACTGAGGTGCTTGGTTATACCGCACAATATTATAGTGTGGTTGTGCGGTATTGTACTGCGGTTGCACAATGTTATATTGTTGTTGAACAATGTTATACTATTGCTGTGCAGTGTTATATGGGGCTGGTATTTGGTTAAAATGTGGTGTGGATTTCCCGATCATCATTTCTGCCTGCACCCTGTACATATCTGATGTTCTTTCCCTCATGAGGTCCATGGTTCTGCAATCTTTGTCATCATGGCCTACTGAATTGCAAAAGTTGCAATACGAGCTCTTTGGTATTGTCTGGTACTTTTGCATCGTTGGGTAGTGATATGGATCATGTCCCTATTTCTTACAGATTTCACACCATAGTCCTCCTATTGGCAATAGGTTTGGCATTCCTGCTGCCTTGTACTGTGCAAATGTTTGACATTCATTCTTATGGTGTCTTTATATCCTACATGTGGTACACCAAACAACTTCTCTTTTGTCCTTACCTTTGTTCTATTTTAGCTGGAATGTTAAGTTCTTCAGATCCTCCTTCAACTCCTCTATGGATGAATCTGTCTTCTGATATTGGTTCTCTTCCAATTGTAGGGCTTCCTATAGAGAATTTTCCTATGTCTGAAACTTCTGTTGTCGCAACGGATATTTCAAGTGTGGTAGCAGTGAATTGACAAACATATTCCTATGCTGCATATCTGTCATGACATATTTTAGCTTTCCCTTCAATCGTTTGAATCTCTGGTCAATCTCCCATATAGATTCTCTTGGTTTTTGTCTAATCTCTATCATCTCGTTCATGTATTGATCCTCTGAAATAGGCTTCTGGAATTCATTTATCAACAAATTCTTGATGTCTCCAATCATTCTGGTTGTCCCTGGTGGAATGTTTGCAGCTAAACTCATGTACCAATCCAATGCGTGATCTCTTAGCATGATATTTAACTATGCAATTTTAGTGTCCTCGTCTGTGATCTATTTTTCTTCCCAGATATTTTCACAGATAAAAAGGTGCTTCTCTGGGTCCTTCAACGCCTCTCCTTTGAATTTTGGTAACCTGATGGTGGGATCATGTCCTGCCATCATGAATGATAAACTACTACCTCCACACTGTGTAGATACTTGACTAATGATTCCTGAACTGGATCCCCCATTTGTGGTTCCTTGTGTAGATGTACTCTGATTCAGGAGAATCGTCAGTGAGAATGCATGGCATGACAAATCAATGCCTTGGAATCATTTCATAATCTTAACGCTAGTGTTTGCTGTGAATCTTTTGGAGTTGATTGAAAAAAAAAAGAAGATCAAATGCTTGGAAGATGAATGATCACAAGTGATATGGGAGTTTCACTCCTAGTCTTGAATTTAACCGAACTTAGATAGCAGTTAGGTTTTAATTTTTGAATAGATGAGTAGTCGGCGGGAACCCTAAGATCCCTCTGAGATAAATAGAGGTTTTGTACGCCCAAATGGGGCTGCTATGAGTTAGTAGGAAATTTCTGAGTTTTTAGTTGTAGTTTTCATAGTTGTAGCCATTTTAATATTGAATGAATATAACAGAGGAAAATTGATCCAATGCATGGTGATGTGATTGTTTTGCAATTCCATGTTATTGTTGTTTTCATGAATGAATGAATTTCATTTCGAGCATATGAAATTGTGAGATGTTTTCATAAGTTCAATCATTTCTCTTCGTTGAGTCTGTGCAAGGTGTGCATACAGTCCATAAGGAGTGCGTGGACATAGTCTATTTCGACTCAGAAGCTCATAAGAGATAGCATGAAATTTCCCTTTGCAAGGAGTGTAGAGTGACTACTGCAAGGCGTGCACAGTCATCCGCAAGAACCCAAACTTGAGTAGGAATTTGTTGCAAGGAGTGCATAGATCCGAATTTCGACTAAGCGTCGAAGTGACTCTTTAAGAAGTCAAGAGAGAAGAAGATGAGAAAGTTCAGAAGGGATAGCGCTTTCCAGAAGTGTAGACGAGGTCCAAGAGACAAAATCATAGGAGGAACAAAGGCCGAGGCATTTGGATACTTATAAAATATTCTAAGTCAGAGGAAGTCAGAAGATGAGGAGGGAGAGCGACATGGGTCGTTGGATCACTGATTCAGAGGACCAACAACCATCCGATCAAATTAAGGTGCACGAGCCTTAGCGTTTTGCACATGAAAGAGAGGTAACTTACCAAAGTTCCGAAGTCCCGAAGTAGTTTGGGAGCATCTGATCGTCTGGAGTAAATCTCAAGCGTCAGATCGTCTGAAGTAGATCTGAATCGTCAGATATGAAGAACATGTGGCACGAATCTGTGGACTCCGGGTCAAGACCCGAAGTGAATATCAATCATCTGATTCAGGAGAATTAGATATGAATCATTGGTTTGGAAGAGACAGATCTCATATGTTAGTCCATAAGCACAGTCAAGATCATAAGATCAATGGTCACGCTCGATTACGGGGCCGGAAACTGTCGTGATGTTAAATTTTGAGGGCAGGCCGCAATCAAAACCACAGTATCAGTGAAGATGTACATGGAAACTGGAGGTAAATTGAGGGGAGAAAAGGGGTTGATCCCAAACCAATCTTGGGTGTGCCCGCAATCATGCGTTTACGCAAAGGACCTAGCCCAAGGTCACATGTGACAAGGGGCTAACGAGAAAAGAGATAACACCTGAAACTTGAGAGTTCAACAATTGTGAAAAGAGGTCGCGAGTATCATAGAACCTGCACCAAAGGATGGAGAGGACATATGTTAATTCACAAGTGAGACCATTAAGGTCTCAGAGAGCCAATTTGACTTGGAGTTGAAGATTCTTGACCGGGAGGTCACACAACCCTTAGGAGAGAAGGGGGGGTTGCATTAAGTGGTATCAGTGCTGAAGTTTTGCTTACAGACAAAAGTAAAAGGAGAGGAGGAAAAAGAACTTGGAGTTGTACTCTGTGTGTGAGAGACATTCAACACAATGCCACCGAGGAGAAGAGTGGAGCCGCCTTTAGCCAATCAGACCGTAGAAAGAGAAACGAGAGAGATTCGTGCGATATTAGAGGCGATGGAGGCAGTGCAGAGGAGAACACCTGATGCTGGAGACATCAATGATGCCAAGAGTGAAGAAGTAGAAGTCGAAGAAGATGTAGGGGAAAATGTTGCTGAAGAATGATTGCTGAGAGAAGTTGTTATATTGGGAGCTAGAGCCAAGATAAAGGTCTCAATGTATGAAGGCAATTTGGATGCTGAAGAGCTGCTGGATTGGGTAAGATCCATGGAAAAATATTTTGACTATGAGGAGAAGAGGGTGAGACATGATGTCACTAGACTAAAAGGGCATGCAACACTATGGTGGGATGAACTACATGCTGAGAGGAGAAGCAAAGGAAAACATAAGATACAGAACTGGGATAGAATGGTAGCCAAGATGAAGGCTAAATTCATGCCCAAATATTATCAAATAAATGTGTTCAGGAAGTTGCAGCACCCGAGGCAGAAGGGTATGATAGTTAAGGAGTACACAGAGGATTTGTATAAGCTGAACATCAGAACTGGAAAAAGAGAGAAAGATGAAGAAAAAGTTGCCAGGTATATAAATGGCCTGAGGTATGAAATCCAGGATGAGATGAACATGATGTCAGTAAGGACAATGGATGATGCTTATTATTTTGCACTAAAGGAAGAGGAGAATTTGACCAGGAAACAAAGCCAATGAGGTAGAGGTAAAATACCAGTCCCGAACAAAGACAAGGGAGTTTCCCATGACAAGGCACATAAATCCAAAGATGAGACTGAGAAACCACATAGTCACCCGGAAAGAGGAGAAAGCTCTCGAGGAAGACACGATGGTGGAAGAAGTTATTCTAGAGGAAGAGAAAGGAGTAGAGGAAAAGTAAGGTGCTATGCCTATGGAAAGATAAGGCACATGTCTTGGGAATTTCTTGAGAAAAAGAAAGAAGGAGGAGGTGAAGATCACATTTCAGAAGAACAAAGAAGGAATGTTGAAGCATAAGGAGCAGAGGATGGAACATCCCTGATGTTGAGAAAGGTTCTCTTAAAACTAGGGGCAGAAGTTGAAAATCCAGTACAGAGGAACAGTCTATTCATGACAACTTGCAAGACTAAAGACAAAGTATGCAAGGTGATAATCGACAGTGGGAGCACTGATAACCTAATATCCACAAAGATGGTGGAGAAATTGGAGCTGGAGAAAAATGCGCACTCGAAACCATACAAAGTCTCATGGTTGCAGAAAGGACACCAGGTAATGGTTACTAAATAATGCTTGGTTGAATTTAAGATATGAGTATATAGAGATGAAATTATATGTGATGTAATTCCCATGCATGTATGCCATATTTTGTTGGGAATACTATGGCAGTTTGATAGGAATGCCATTCATGATGGGAGGAAGAATACATACACCTTGGAGAAGAATGGTAGGACACACATGTTGCTGCCAATATAGGAGAAGAAAGTGAAAGAGGAAGCCAACACAAACATACTTCTCATGAGTGGGAAGGAACTCCTGAAAGAAGTTAAGAAAGAACATGAGATGCAGTTTGCTGTGGTGAGGAAACCTAGAGTTATCCTTACAAGTACTTCGATGGATTATTTTCTTGAATAAGTTTAGGAATTGTTGGATACTTTTGCTGACATAGTGGTGGATGAGCTGCCTAACTCATTGCTACCCATCAAAAGTATCAACCATAATATTGATTTGATACCAGGAGAAATTCTACCAAACAAAGCATCATACAGATTGACACCTCGAGATAATGAGGAGGTAAAGAACCAAGTCCAAGAATTGTTAGACAAGGGGTTGGTCAGAGAGAGCTTGAGTCCATGTGTAGTATTAACTGTGTTGAGTCCAAAGAAGGATGGAGGATGGAGAATGTGTACAGACTCAAGAGCCATTAACAATATCACCATCAGGTATAGATTTCCTTTGCCAATAATGTATGACTTAATGGATTGTTTAAGTGGAGAAAATTTCTTTTCTAAGATATATTTGAAAAGTGGATATCACCAGATAAGAATGAGAGAAGGTGATGAATGGAAAACAACCTTTAAGACAAATGTAGGTTTGTACGAGTGGCTTGTTATGCCATTTGGCTTAACAAATTCCCTGAGTAATTTTATGAGGTTGATGAATTGAATACTGAAAGATTTCATTGGAAAGTTTGTGGTTGTGTATCTGGATGATATAATGATCTTTAGCAGGACTAAAGAGGAGAATTTGAGACACATGACACTAGTGATGAGGAGGCTACAGTAGGAGAAGTTGTTGATACATCTGAAGAAGTCCTCTTTTGTGAAGATAGAACTCATTTAATTGGGTTTTGTTATCTCTTCAAATGAACTGAAGATGGATCTAGAGAAGGTGAAAGCAATCAAAGAATGACCATCACCAAGGAGTATGTTTGAGGTAAGATTCTTCCATGGATTAGCAAGTTTCTATAGGAAGTTCATTGTATATTTCAGTGGAATTTGTACACCAATTATGGACACAGTAAAGAAGAAGCACAAGTCTTTTAAATGGACAGAGGAGGCTGAGAGGAGCTTCAATATACTGAAGGAGAAAATAACAGAATGACCAATTTTGATCTTACCAAATTTTGGAAAGACATTTCAAGTGAGATGTGATGCAAGTGGAGTTGCAATTGGAGCAGTTTTGAGCTAGGATAATAGACTGATTGCCTATTTCAGTGAGAAGCTGAATGAGACCAAGAGAAAATAATCCACATATGATAAGGATTTTTATGACATAATTCAATCCTTGAAGAAATGGAGACATTACCTTGTTCCATAGGAATTTTTCTTGTATAGAGACAACCAATCTTTACAATTCATAACCAGACAAGAAAAATTGAATCAGAGGCATGCAAAGTGGATTGAATTTATGCAAAATTTTACTTTTGTCATAAAACATATTGTTGGGAATGCTAACAAAGTTGGTTATGCAGAAGCTCCATAACCAGATCAGAGGACAATTGCAGAGCTCTAACTAATAGTACAAGCGCAAAGTTGATCAACATCGTAGAGAACTTCAATTTGAAGTAGGATATCAGGTTCTGGTACATCTCAAGAAAGAAAGGTTCCCTAGGGGAACATATAACAAGTTGAAGATGAAGAATATAGGGCCATGTAATATATTAAGGAATTTTGGTGCAAACACCTATGAGATTGAGCTTCCAGATGATGTGGGCATATCACCCATATTCAACATTTCAGACCTGTACCCTTATAGGGAATATGACTCAGAGGGATCAGAAGTTCAAGAGAAGATTTAGTGGGAGAAACAAATGCCTATAACAAAAAAACCATAGATGGAGAAGATCATTGATCAGAGGATTAGAAATAAGACCAGGAGGAAGACCCATTTTGAATATCTGGTCAAGTGGAAGGGACACCCAATAGAAGATGCCAATTGGGAAAATAAAGTTGATATCTAGAAGCATGGAAAGTCGGTGTAGGAGCTCATGGACAGGAGTCCATAAAGTTTTGTTTAGGAGAGTATGATGCAGGAGCATCGTCAACGAGCACACGTGGCAGGACAACTCAATGCCTTGGAATCATTTCAGAATCTTAATGCTAGAGTTTGCTACTAATCTTTTGGAGTTGATTGAAAAATGGAAGAAGATCAAATGCTTGAAAGCTGAATGATCACAGGTGATTTGGTAGTTTCACTCCTAGTCTTGAATGTAACTGAACTTAGATAGAAGTTAGGTTTTAATTTTTGAATAGACTAGTAGTTGGGGGGAACCCTAAGAGCCCTCTGAGATAAATAGAGGTTTTGTATGCCCAAATGGGGCTGCGAGTTAGTAGGAAATTTATGAGTTTTTAGTTGTAGTTTTCATAGCTGTAGCCATTTTTAATCTTGAATGAATATAACAAAGGAAAATTGATCCAATGCATTGTGCTGTGATTGTTTTGCAATTCCCTGTTATTGTTGTTTTCATGAATGGATGAATTTCATTTCGAGCATATGAAATTGTGAGATGTTTTCATAATTTCAATCATTTCTCTTTGTTGAGTCTATGCAAGGTGTGCACATAGTCCACAAGGAGTGCGTGGACAGAGTTTGTTTCGACTCAGAATCAAAGAAGAGATAGCGTGAACTTTCCCTTTGCAAGGAGTGAAGAGTGATTGCTGCAAGGCATGCACAGTCATCCGCAAGAACCCAAACTTGCTTAGAAATATGTTGCAAGGAGTGCATAGATACAAATTTTGACTAAGTGTCGAAGTGACTCTTTAAGAAGTCAATAGAGAAGAAGACGAGAAAGTTCAGAAGGGATAGCGCTTTCCAGAAGTGCAGATGAGGTCCAAAAGACAAACTCGTAGGAGGAACAAAGGCTGAGGCCTTTGGATACCTAGAAAATATTCTAAGTCAGAGGAAGTCAAAATATCAGGAGGGAGAACAACAATGGTCATTGGATCACCGATTCATAGGACCAACAATCGTCTGATAAAATTAAGGTGCGTGAGCCTTAGCGTTTTGCACACGCAAGAGAGGGAACTTGCTAAAGATCCAAAGTCCCAAAGCAATTTGGGACCGTTCGATCATCCAAAGTAAATCTCAAGCATCAAATCATCCGAAGTAGATCTGAATCGTCAGATATGAAGAACAGGTGGCATGAATCTGTGGACTCCGGGTCAAGACCCGAAGTGAATATCAACTGTTCGATTCAGGAGAATTAGATCTGAATCATTGGTTTGGAAGAGACATATATCAACTGTTAGTCCAGAACCACCATAAAGATCGTAAGATCAACTTTCACACTCGATTGTGGGGCCATAAAGTTCCCGGACATTAAAATTTTGAGGGCGGGCCGCAATCGAAACCACGGTATCAGTGAAGAGGTATGTGGAAAATGGAGGTAAATTGCGGGGAGAAAAGAATTTGATCCCAAACCACTCTTGGGCGTGCCTGGAATCATACATTTATGCAAAGGACCTAGCCCGAGGTCACATGCGACAAGGGGATAACAAGAAAAGATCTAGCACCTGAAACTTGAGAGTTCAGTAGTTGCGAAAAGAGGTCGCGGGTGCCAATATAGAACTTGCACTAGAGGACGAAGAGGACCTGTGTTAATTCATAAGTGAGACCATTAAGGTCTCAGAGAGACAATTTATCTCAGAGTTTAATATCCTTGATTGGGAGGTTGTGTAGCCCTTAGGAGAGAAGGGGGGGGTTGCATCATACTCTTTGTTGTCTTCCTTCTCCTGAAATTCGATTGTCTAAATGGTGGTGTTCTTCTTGGTGTATTAATCGCATATGGGTTTATGG
The DNA here is from genome assembly GCA_000966675.3 of Picea glauca. NCBI lineage: Eukaryota > Viridiplantae > Streptophyta > Pinopsida > Pinales > Pinaceae > Picea > Picea glauca. The sequence goes on along the minus strand of JZKD02S1665304.1, from coordinate 128,382 downwards.
GTTCCACACTGACAGTAATATGGATAGGAGTGTTGCCTTCTATTCCAACTCTTGGTCCTCTCATATTCCTCTCATATGTTTCACACAAGATTTCCTCAATCTTCTCCACAGCCCGAAGATCCTCTACCTCCTCTTCATCACTTGCCAACCCTTCCCTCACGACTACGACTCTCTTCTTGATGTTCACCTTATATTGGTAGGGTACTCCACTGCGCATATTTGCAGCTGTTTCCATGATCCCCTTTATCTATTCTTCTTCCATCATAATTGGGTCCAAGGCCTCCTCCGTCTTTCCTTTATCCACTTCTCCTTCCATTTCTCCTTCTCTTGTCAGTGCTTCCCCCCTTCCCCCATGCACGCAGGGAAGTCTAGCTGTCTAACTCCATTGTCATTACACCTTTGTTATATAGTAATATATTAATAGAAGTATATAATGATATAATGTAACTACCTCAAGGTGCCTTCAAGAAATATTTATCAGTTGCACTGTAAGACTTCACTGTATCTACTACAAATTCTGTGATAAATCATGCAACAATGTTGTCTAACCATAAATCTATTGCACGCGTAAACTTATTATCAACTCGTTGTAACTGCATGATCTCTTCAGGATTACACTCTATTTGTTTGATCCGATTTGTAGGATGGTTGTATTTCAATATTTTTATCCACTCCTGTAATACATGCGGGAAATCACAGAAAAATACTTCATGAAAGTCACTGAATATGTACTTGTCCATATATTTGCATGGTGTCAACTTTGGGTTTCTGTTATCTTTCTGTGCAAACTCTAGCTCCCTTGTCTTCAACCAACTCTTTATCTCTGCCTTTATTGGATTCCATGGTCTCAACATTCCCTTTTATATTCTCATTCTCTCCACGTCTTGTTATCCGGTCTGACATTTCTTTGATGCGTATTCCAAAAATCTCACATATTCAATCCCATTTTCTTCCAACCAACCAACGCCAGAACCATTTGTTGGATTTAACTCTTCTATTGGTGTTCGTCTTACTTAGGATTCCTTATGGGTTATTCTAATTCTATCTTACTATCATAGATTGAACCTGGTTTAGATAAGCTCCCAACAAAATCGCTTTAAAACTATCGGCCCCTTTGGTAGACCAGAAGGCAATGCAACACACAGAGCATAATGTGCAGTCTCACTCGAGATAACTCTATGGGTGGCTGCAATACTCAGGTGTTTGCAACCTAGGAATGAGTGGAGATCTGTGGTTGTACCCTATAATATTTATTCATTCAATCTAACATCTACTTATAACAGTCATTCTATTCATGCATGTGGAATACTAGATCTAACTAGTTAATTCATTCATCTAACATTCATCAATTAATTATCCATAAAGACACATACATTCATTCGCATAACACATGTGTTACCTTGGTTCACCCCCTCCTAGGATACATCCACAAAGATATGGATCTCAAGATTTTATTATGGTTTTATAGAAAGATTTGCCTCGCCATTGCTATCTTGCACAGAGGGCCTTTTTCCATTTCCCTATGCAGATTTATCAACCCCTTTTTGATAAATCCAGAGCCAAATATATATATATATATATATATATTCCACATATATGCTCCCTAACTGATTTGTAAGATGCGTATACGCTTGCTGCTCCACTACAACTCCCGTATATCAGGATTTGTGACAGAAAATACAAAATGAGGTCAGATTTCCATGTCACGATAGAAGATCTCTGATCTTTGGCCTTCCATATACTGGAAACATTCTGACTCAGCCCTTCAGTTGCATTCTGGAGGCTATAAGAGAACAATTTCGAGTTATGGAAAAAGAGGAGAAATAATTCAACTTTAAGAGAAAAGTTACTCTGAAGAAATTACTTCATATTGAGTTTGCATCCCTTTGTCCCTCAAGTTTGAAAATAATGTTCAGCCCC
>JZKD02S1665304.1:89100-121856 GCA_000966675.3 Picea glauca | reverse complement strand
AGTTCCTTGATACCTACTTTCATCATTGGTAGGTTGTCTCACGTTTGTTAACGGTATACCTCAATGACCGGTAATCAAACGATGTCTCATCGTGTTCGAACTCAACTCATTTATTCACATGATGTATACTTGCACCATTGGCGGATTGTATTGAAGAATTGAAGACATCATTTTGTGGATGCAACTTTCCTGAGCTGTTGCTTCCATTTCATTGGACCATTACCTATTTGACTTCAGCAATCATGGGAGATTAGATTGTACTCCATGGTATACAAATATCTTCATATTGATTTTGAGACTAGTTTCACTGGGCCTTGTTCGTGACTATGACAACTATTGGCATGTAACCGCATTTATACTTGCCTACTCATGGCCATGAACACTTGTTGGTATATTTTCCACATGGATCTACATTGTATTCTTGGCAACCATGTATGCAAAGTCAGTACATAATGTAATGAGTAATTGAGTTCATTCAACTGGTTCTCTACCACTCCACCTATGGGTTATTTATAATGTATTTCGGCCATCACAGATACTCCTCTGATCTCACACATTAGGGGGCATCTGTTATAGTAATATTTTCCTCACCATTGCTATCTTGCACAGAGGGCCTTTTCCATTTCCCTATGAAAAATTATCAACCCCTTTTTGATAAATCCAGAGCCAAAAATATATATTTTTCCACATATACGCTCCCTAACTTCTTTGCAAGATGCGTATACGCTTGATCCTCCACTAAAGCTCAAGTATATCAGGATTTATGCCAGAAAATAAAAAAGGAGGTCGGGTTTCCATGTCATGATAGAAGATCTCTGATATTTGGCCTTCCATATACTGGAAACGTTCCAACTCGGCCCTTCAGTTTCATTCTAGAGGCTATAAGAGAACAATTTCGAGCTATGGAAAAAGAGGAGAAAACATTCAAATTTGAGAGCAAAGTTACTCTGGAGAAATTACTTCATATTGAGTCTGCATCCCTTTGTCCCTCAAGTCTGAACACAATGTTCATCCCCCAAGCTCTTTCCTTATTGTCGAGAGGACTTCATTACCTCTTTTCTATGATCTTGCCTTTGGTGGAGGATTGAAGTGGTGGAGACCCAGTTAGAAGGAACTTGGTTTCTTGGTTTTGAACCGTGCCGACATGGAAGTCTGTAATGTTGATACTTTTGTTGATCAATTATTAATAGAAATACTCCTTTCTCGTCCTATCGATATCTTGCAAATATATGATTATTATCCATGGGCATGTTTGTAATGTTTATTAATCGATTATGCTATCTGATGTGCTAACTCATTTTATATATTGTCACTATATACTTGCATCGCTTGTTTGTTGAGATCTTCTTGAAGGTGTAAAGATTTGGGTCAAAGTGCTCAGTGGTGGAACGACAACAAACGATTGGATCGAGGTAGGATTCTTCCTAGTATTGCACATTAGTTTATATAGCACATGTTGGAATTGAGTTGATTTCTGCAGTCATACCTAGCTGTTGTGGTTTACCCTTGGCCATAGAGATTTTTTCCCTTGTAACATATGGTTCAGTAATATATCACGCCGCACGTGTTTACAATATTAGGTCTCATTCTCTTCCACAGGCTCCTCAATCCCTATGAGTCTGACTAGATCGCATTAGGCTCCTTAGCCTATGATCTAACCCTCAGGACTAAGTTGCTCACTACTTCCCTATATCACCAGCTTAATGACTTGTACAATTCTTATAACTCTCTCTCTCTCTGTGTCTGTGTCTCTCCCCCCCCCCCCACCCCCCTTCTTCCTCTAAGTACTACTTATTTATATCCTTGTCTCACTAGCCATTACAATACGTTACAAAAACCCTAACCCTAACATCGTTAGGTATTCCTTGCATGTGTTCCTTGCCTGCTTCTCTTACACGTGCTTCTTTTCCTTCCAGCTATCCTTTCCTCCTTGCATGCTTCTGCTCCAAAAATATCCTTTCTTCCTGACTCAATCTGCATCCAACAAATACCTAGCCTCAACCCTCAATGAGATAATGAGAATGCAACAACAGAGTAACCCAGATCCATTCCACCTTGACACCAGGTTCCAACTCCCAAAATTTATGGGGAAAATGAATGGAGTGTCAGTGTTTCACGGAAACCTGCACAAGAGATCTAGCTAAATCAAGTACAAACAAAGCTTATCAAGAAAGGAAGAGAGATTCAATATGGAAGAATGAGAAAATATATTCATACTTCTCCAATGAGACGATGATTGATACATAGATCATGATCAATATGATACAATGAATGAGTGAAATACACTCATATATAGAGAAAATCATTCCATAATTAAAAAAAAACAATCAAGCAGTTAGATTTCCTTAGGAATGCATGCATGCATAATAGTGATGGTAAAAATAGAAAGTCTAAACAGAACTAGAGAGTTAACTCCCACTGAACTAGTGTGTCGAAAATATAAATTTCTCCAACACCCGTCCTGAACATCACTATGGAGTAAAAAATGAGTCGCGACTACTAGGCCATTTTAGGTACTCATGTACTATGCAACTAATGAACACTGAATAAAAGCGAGGAAAGAGGGAAAACCACATGGGAACAAAACCCCCCCTCAAAAGATAATGTATCAAAAGAAGAAAATGACAGCTGCCACGCAACTGTGTTCTTCACTGCAAGACGATCCCACAAAGTCTGAAACTTCTTCTCATTGAAAGTCTTCATGAAGATGTAGAAATATTTATGGATCTGATGAAGTCCTTTGGAAACCTGTTGGGTCTTGTACTTCTTGATCCTGTGGATCCATATGCACCTGAAAATATTCCTTTCTGGTGGATGTGGAACCAGATTCCAAGTCTGGTTCTGTAGGAGTGAGTCATACTCCTTATGCATGGCTGCTTGCCATAATGGATTTCCCACAACCCTATTGTAGTTCCATGGATCCGTAGATTGAACCATATAGCAATGCATGGGCATCACAAGTTTTGAAGCTGAAAATACATGAGAAGGCTTCTCATTCTGAGATCGAGTCCTCCTCAAATCCAGTGGATTCCTTGCAAGGTTGCCTACTGCCTGAAGTTTGGTATGTGCCTTCTTGGACATCTGCTGAAGCTTCGGCGTTGGCTTCTTATTTGGATGTACTACCTGCTTATTTCCATGTACATAATCTGAGTGTATGGAATCATCTCTGATGTATGAAACTGATGGAAGACCAAGAGTATATGCATGTTGCACTAGAGGTGCATGCAAAGTACTCTCCTTATGTGTAAGTAGAATAGAGGAGTCATCGCCAGGAAACTTAGTGAATTTATACAACCTTGACTTGTGATCCACCTCACCAATTGCAATGATGGAATTGTCATGCATGTCAATTACTGAAACTGAATCTGATGTAAATTCAACCTTTTTACCTTTCTGAGCAATCTGATAAATTGAGAGCAGATTCATAGAAAGCTTTGGAACATACAAAACATTCTCAAAACTGCCATTGTGGAGTTCCACTCTCCCTTCTCCCGCTATTGCTACTGGAGTATCATCCCCCATGAGAATAGGGGGTCTTGAGAATGGATTCAAGGAAGATAAAACTTCCTCTTTCACTGCCATATGATGGGTTGCACCAGAATCTATAATCCATGAATTAGATGAGGAATTAATTGCAACAAGAGCATGGTGATTACCTTTCTTAGGAGCATGATCTTCTTCCTTCTGCTTCTTGACTCCCTCTGGAATAAAGTTTCCAAGGTTGTTCTGCTGAAGTTCATGTGCCAAAATATCGATCTGTTTCTTCATGCATGTGGATTCTTCATGATTCGGCTTATTGCAATAAGTGCACTGCTTTCCCTTCTTCTTCTTCTTGGAATCTGAAGAGTCTTTGGAACCTGAAGAATCATTAAAGGATTTGGAATATCCCTCCTTCCTATTTTGTTTAAATGAACCTTTTCCATCCTACATGGTGAGTGCATGTGCTTTGGGATCTTTTATGAGGCCCATATGTATGAATTTTTTATGCTCTTGTGTAAGAGACTCAATGAACTGAGCCAACGTAGGCATTTTCCAATTTGTTAGAAAAAGACATCTGCCAAAATGGAAATTGGAGACATATACAGTGTATTCTGGTCCTAGCTTGACTAAGATAGTTAGAATAAGTTGTTTCTCTTGTGTAGACTTATCAATACCACATTCACCCAAGATTAATAGAAAAGATTTAAATTTAGTAAAAAAATCTTGTATGTTATCAAAAATTTTAGGGTCTAAGGTATTCAACTCTACCTCAAGCATATGACCTCGCATGTCATCCTGATTTCCAAAGAGTCCTTCCAAGGTGGTCCAAATCTCGTTTGGATTCTTAAATGAGGCAACATGAAACCACAAATCAGTGGAGATTAACTCAAGAAGTAGTCCTGTGGCCTCATCCTTACGGTTCACCCATCTCATCTTCTCAATCGCTGATGTAGGCTCTGTTTCTGTCGTCATCGTCAAATTATATAGTCCTTTTCTTTTGAGTTGGAATGTCGCCTTGGGCTTCCAATAAAAATATTTTATGGTGTGGGGATTACCACCAAGTTTGACTGTATAATAGTTTCCATATCCATCTCTCCCACTGATTCTAAGAACCCCTAAAAATTTACTCTCAATTTGCAAGTGAAAAATTAAGAAATTAAGAATTCATATTAGTTTCACGAGATGATCTTGTGACTTACTTTCTGAGAAAACGATGAGGAATCTCGCCAAACGGTTGAAAAACCACTTCCAAAATGGGTCGATTTACTTTTCTAGTGGGTTGTTTCCTCCAAAACATAATATTTTGGGAGCAATGAATGTGGAAAGGTACAACCACATATTCGTATCAGTTTTAGGAGGCTATCTTGTGGATCACTTTCTGAGAAAACGATAAATAATATTGCCAAACGGTTGAAAACCCACTTCCAAAATGGGCCGATTTACTTTTATGTGAGGCCATTTCCTAAGAAATGTAATAGTTTGGGAGGAATAACTGCTGAAAATTATGACCACGGATTTAGCTCACCGAAACTCCGATTTTCCTTATTCTTTGGCTTGCCTGGCTTGCTCCAAGCAACCTAGCTCTAATACCATGTCCATGTTTCATGGAAACCTTCACAAGATATCTAGCTAAATAAAGTACAAACAAATCTTATCAAGAAAGGAAGAGAGATTCAATATGGAAGAATGCGAAAATATATTCACTCTACTCCAATGAGTTGATGATTGATACATAGATCATGATCAATATGATACAATGAACGAGTGGAATACACTCATATATAGGGAAAAACATTCCATAATTAAAAAAATCAATTAAGCAGTTAGCTTTCCTTAGGAATGCATGCATGCATAATAGTGATGGTAAAAATAGAAAGTCTAAATAGAACTAGTGATTTAACTCCCACTGAACTAGTGTGTCGAAAATAGAAATTTCTTCAACATGGAGAGGTTGTAGATTCATGGATCCACAACATATCCACATATTTTAGGACTTGTACCGACCTAAATGAGGAAAGGAAACTCCAAATAACATCTCTCTATCTAGAAGGCCTAGCTCAGACTTGGTGGGACTGATCCAAAAATATCTTTTAAAGACTATGGTTGAGTTTTAAAAACATGTGTTCATTAACCATTTAGTAAATTGGTGAAAGAGGAAGAATTAATGAAGAAACATGGCAGCCATATACAATATACAGATCTGAAATTAAGCACAAGAAACAACAAACCATAAACAACAAAGTTGATAACAGAGTTCGACAATCTCGCCTATGTCTCCGGGCCTTTGTCTCAGTGGGCGAGGCTTTCTTATTTTTGTTAAAAAAAAAATCTTCAAAAGTACATCATAAAAGTGCCAAATGGATTACAAATTGATCTAGTTGTGTTCTTCTAGATCTCAAAAACCCATCAAAATAGACGACACTGAAAACGGATGAACGAAGCTCCCATAAATGGCCCGCAAAGTTGCTCTCCTCAATGGCTTCCTTGCATAAAAATGGTTTTGGCTTTGAAATTATTCAACCTTTTTTTGTTTTGAACCTCTTCCTAGGCTGCCAAGAACATATGGTTTATATAGGCTTGAAGTTGGCAACAAAATCCCAACTTCCCCCCAATATCTGGCCTCAAAAAGGGCTCTAGATCCTCCAAAAATGGTCAAAATCTCCCAATATCAAGCTAAAAATCAAATAAAATCATAATATATGGTTGAAAACCCATATTTGGAAAATAATCAGGTGCATCCTCCTTCACACGAGCCCATGTTCATATGCGTACTATCCAAGTTTCCACGGGCTAGGCTGGTGCTGGTCCTTATCCCCCCAATCTCGGGCCCTGGTCATGTGGCTTGGCCCATGTGGCCATGACCTTAGGCTCCATGCGCATGTAACTGTTATAGCCCCTGGTTGCAAGCCTATGGTTATGCACCTTGGTTAGCGGGCTAGACCGATTGATCAAGCGCTAACCGCACTTATCTGCGCTAGCTGTATAACACAAGGATCACATGTAATATGGTCATATGTGCTAGGGCTATGTAACAATTCCCACGCCAACTAGATGGTGTAAGGGCATATGGTATAGGCATATGGTAACATGCCGAGGTTGGGGCTAGGCCCTAACCCTTAACTCTTCCCAACGAATAAACACTTCACATTCAAACAAAACTTTGCGACCATAGTTATTAAGTCTCATCATGGGCGGGCTGGTAGCCCAGCCTTGCCAAATCGTTCGCTCAGACCGGAGGTCACGGGTTGGACTATCGTGAAGTCCCAATAATTTTTCAAAATCCCCGACAAATAGAGGGGTGCCACGTGGTAGCCCAATACTGGGCCATGTGGCACCATCACATTCACCCAAATATGCCACATGTCAAACAAATATTTGACCACCTGTCTTCCCAGTCAGCACACCAATGTACCTGCCACGTCAGCCTCCCAGTCCAGTTAGCTGCCACATGTCGTATGGACCTGCCACATCAACCATACAGACATGCCACATGTCACTCTTGCAGTGGTTCCACGTGTCACAATATAACTCGTCCACCTGTCGGCCATCAACTTCCCAATCAACGCCAACACATCACTGCCACGTCACCTGTACGCACTGTACAGACTGTACAGTTAACAACTTTTTTCTTGTGAACAGATCGTAATATCTTTCACATATTATGTTCATTTTAGCCCATTCAAGTTGCATTGGGTTCATATCGATGAGGTCTATGCACACGTCTATTTTGAAGCGATTCTGATCACTTTGTGTTTTAGGCCTTCCTGGACCCATTTTTCTCCTGGATCCATTCTAGATCATGCCTCCCCACTAAAGACCTTTTGGTTCTCCAAAAGGTTACAAAATTGACCTTACTGATTACATACTCATAAGGATAAAACAAAACACTATGTTTTAAAAAATGATTTTATAACAAGTCATCATTACAACATGTGTGATTACATTAATGGAAGCAAAATACAATGAAGATGTGACATCCACTTCTGGCAAAACCAAGTGAATGGTTTATTTCCTTCATGTTTTTCCTTTTGCTTCGCTGGTACTGTTACTTCCTTTATGAGTACATGCACAATCCTTTTGTCCTTCTTTGGACGAAGCTCCAGATTAAGCTTCCAACATTTAGCCTTTTGATGTCCACCCTTGTTGCAATAAGTGTAGTAGTTTTTCAACATCCAAACTTGCTTGCCATTCTCTTTCTTTCATTGTGGATTTTAGTCTTTATGTCGTGTCTCCTTTCTGGTTGACATAAATTTCTTGTACAAATATTGTCTCTTCCAACACTTGGCCACACAATGCTTGGGTGAATGACAAAACGTACAAGGATACATATTCCACAAGTTTTGGATTATATGATTATGCTTTTTATAATCAAAAAGAGATTTGGAAAAACCATGACCATTATACCTTTCTTGTTGATCTTCACTTTTATTTGGAGATGAATTGCATTCACTATCACCATCATGGAGTGATACACCATCACCTTTTGTGAACTTTTTCCACAATGACTTAGGCTGGTCATTTGAAGCATCACTTGCTTCTAATGTTTTGGAGCATTCTCCAATCTCCACTTCACCGTATCCCAATCCTAAATAATGAGGTCTTTCCACAACCTCTATTGGATTAACGATACCTTGGCCCTTATTTACATGACCCTTTCCTTCATAACCCATATTGGTTAGCAATTTCAAACCTATACCTCTTGTATTTTTTTCAAATGCACCAAAAGAACCATCTTGATGGAAACAATGCAAAATTGATGAATTAATTTCACTGCATACCTCAGAGATGATTTTTGAATCAAGTGTAGAAGGCAATTCCTTCAATTCTTCTTCACTTTTATCGTTCTTTGAAGATTTCTCTTGAACCAATCTCTTTCATTCCAAGTAATCTTCATACAACACTTTCACCATCTCTGCCATGGAAAAGAGAGTATTTTGAATCTCCTTCTCATATTGAGAAAGTCCCTCTTTAGATGTCATTTTCAACCTTTCCCTGTTAATCATGCAAACTCAAAAAGCAACCATCAACTAGCTCTGATACCACTTGATCCGAAAAGATCTTTTAAAGACTATGGTTGAGTTTTAAAAACATGAGTTCATTAACCATTTAGGAAACTGATGAAAGAGGAAGAATTAATGAAGAAACATGGCATCCATATACAATATACAGATATGGAATTAATCACAAGAAACAATAAACCATAAACAACAAAGTTGATAACAGAGTTCGACAATCTCGCCTACGTTTCCGGGCCTTTGTCTCAGTGGGTGAGGCTTTCTTATTTCTGTTAAAAACAAAAAGCTTCAAACGTACATCATAAAAGTTCCAAATGGATTACAAACTAATCTAGCTATGTTCTTCTAGATCTCAAGAACCCGTCAAAACTGACGACATTGAAAACGGATGAACGAAGCTCCCAGAAATGGCCCGCAAAGTTTCTCTCCTCAATGGCTTCCCTGCATAGAAATGGATTTGGCTTTGAAATTATTCAACATTTTCCTATTCTCAACCTCTTCCTAGGCTTTCAATAACCTATGGTTTATATAGGCTTGAAGTTGGCAACAAACTCCCAACTTCCCCCCAAGATCTGGCCTAAAAAAGGGCTCCAGATCCTCCAAAAATGGTCAAAATCTCCCAATATCAGGATAAAAATAAAATAAAATCATAATATGTGGTTGAAAACCCATATTTGGAAAATAATAGGGTGCAACCCCCTTCAGGTGCCCCCTTGGTCATATGTGCACTATCCAAGTGTCCACGAGCTAGGATGGCGTTGGTCCTTAGCCCCCCGATCTCGGGCCCTGGTCATGTGGCTTGACCCATGTGGCCATGGGCTCAGGCTCCACGCAAATGTAATTGTTATAGCCTCTGGTTGCAAGCCTATGGTTATGCGCCTTGGTCAGTGGGCTAGCCTGACCGACTGGGCGCTAAACCCACTTATCTGTGCTAACCATATAATACAAGGGTTACATGTAATATGGTCAGATACGCTAGGGCTATGTAACAATTCCCGTGCCAACCAGATGGTGTAAGGGCATATGGCATAGGCATATGGTAACACACTAGGGCTGGGGCTAGGCCCCAACCCTTAACTCCTCCGAACAAACAAACAATTCACATTCAAATAAAAGTTTGTGACCATAGTTATTAAGTCTCATCGTGGGCGGGATGGTAGCCCGACCTTGCCAAATCGTTCACCTAGACCAGAGGTCACGGGTTCGACTCCTGTGGAGTCCCAATAATTTTTCCAAATCACCGACCAATGGAGGGGTGCCACGTCGTAGCCCAATACTGGGCCTTGTGGCACCATTACATTCGCCCAAATATTCCATGTGTCCAACAAATATTTGACCACCTGTCTTCTTAGTCAACACGCCAATGTACCTGCCACGTAAACCTTCTAGTCCAGTCACCTGCCATGTGTCGTACGGCTATACAGACATGCCACATCAACCATACGGATGTGCCATGTGTCACCCTTGTAGTGGTGCCATGTGTCATAATATAACTCTTCCACCTATCGATCATCAACTGCCTAGTCAATGCCAACGCATCACTTCCACGTCATCTGTACGGACTGTATGGACTGTACAATCAACACATTTGTGCATGTTTGGAAAAAAAAAATAGATCGCGATATATTTTTCATACGACGTCCATTTGAGACCATTCAAGTTGTGTTGGGTTCGTATCGACAAGGAATACACACACGTCCATTTTGAAGCGATTTTGAGCACTTTGATTTTAGGATTTCCTGGACCCATTTTGGCTCCTGGATCCATTCTGGATCAGGGACACTCAGCTTGAAAACACCACATTGGTGGTAGATATAGGATCTTTCAATAACTCTTCAGAGTCACCTATCAAAACATGGGCATAATTTTTTCAAGCTTTGAGAGACCATTTTTATCCACCCAAGTACCTTCATAATTTGTGGATAAGATGGCTTCTACTTAGGAAATTACCTACATAAAATGTACAAGCATACATTGACTACTTCTGCAAGCTTCGAATCCAGCTTCACATTTCATATCCAGAAGATGTATTAATTCTCAAATTTAATTCAGGCTTGTTATCTCAATTTCGTAGAGAAGTAGAGTTTTTTGGATGGATGACTTTGGATAAAGATTTTAAAAGAGATTTGCCTATAAAAAGAAAGGTGGCTCCCTGAGGTCACACTCTTCAATCCCGCCTAACCTAGACCTCAACTCCTTCACAATCTCCTACAACTCAAACCTCATCTCTCCCTAATAAACCTATATCACCTCGTCCCAACAATCCCAATCCCAATTCCTCGTGATTTTTCTTCCACAAAACTCAGTCCCACTCCTCTGTAGATTTTCGAGTCTTAAAATCTTTATGGACTAATAAAACACTATTTACAGAGGCCACTTCCTCACAAACCATTGATGTCACCGAAATTATTTATCTGGACAACCCCGCTGAAGTTGAAACCTCCTTGATTCTTATGACATATGAAGACTTCAAATCCTCCCCATTACCCTTGTTTACACACAGTTTCCAAATCAAAAAATCCTTAGCCCTGCTGATCATGGAAAATCGTAGTAAAAAACACTTGGTCTCCCAAGAGTTAGCCCAGTTCCTCCAACCTCCAACTTCCAACTACCCCACACCCCAAACCATATCATCTCGGTTGGGTCCAAAAATATGCCCCCCGCCTCTTGGTATCTCAACGTTGTATGATCACTTTTACTATTGGTCAATTTAAAGATTTTGTCCTCTATGATGTATCTCTGTTAGACTGTGTTGATCTCCTCTTGGGCCTTCCATATCAAGAAGACTGGAAAATTGTGTATATGGAAAAAACCCACCAATATAAACTCTCAAAATATGGGCACACCTATGTTCTTACTGCAACACCCCCCAAACCCACCACACAAAAAGAGACCAATCCCCATGTCCATATGAACCAATGTGTTTCTCTCTGTCTAGTACACCCTATTAAACTAGAAAATATAACCCACCTAATACCACAAGACATGGTTCCCCTACTATGAGAATCTTCTCATGTCTTCCAACCACCCACCGAACTACCCCCCCTCGCCACATAGATCATTCTATAAATCTCATTCCAGGAGCTTCATTACCCAATGCCCCTGCTTACCGAATATCACCATGAGAGGTAGAAGAAATTGAGAAATAATTGATGGATCTCATAAAATTAGGTCATAAACAACCTTCCTCTTCCCCTTGTTCATCCCCTACCTTTGTAATCCCAAAGAAGAACACCATCGAGATGTGCCTAGTCACTGAATACTATGCCCTTAACAAGGCTATAGTCAAGAAATGATACCCCCTATCCCATATTGAGGAGTTGCTGGACAGTTTTCAAGGTGCTCAATGGTTCACTAAGTTAGATTTGACATATGGATACCATCAGGTTAGAATGAACCCAATCGATGTGTGAAAGATAGCCTTCAAGACCAATTTTTGTCTTTTCAAATGGAAAGTCATGCCATTTGGACTGACTAATGCACCAACAACATTTATGAGAGTTATTAATGATATCTTCATACCTCTTTTGGGCCACATTGTTGTTATATATTTGGATGAAATTCTCATATTCAATAAATCTTGGGAGGCACATCTTCAACAAGTTCGCTAAGTACTAGAACTAGTTAAGGAGCACAAGCCACAAGTAAAGGAAAATAAATCATACTTTGGCCAATGCTCCATTCCATATTTGGGATTTCTTGTGGACCCAGAAGGCATTTTTCTAGATCCATCATGGGTACAAGCATTGGAACAATGGCCAACCCCTTCTTCAACAAGTGAATTAAAAAGCTTCCTGGGTGGTATCAACTTTTATTGAAATTTTGTTTTTCACTTCTCTCAGATTGCTCGCCCTTTGCATCAATTATATAACATCACTAAAAACTTTGTTTGGGATGGATAGGTTGCTCGCCACTTTTCTCACCTCAAGTAGACTTTGTGTTCCTCCCCTGTACTTAGATTGCTAGACTTGACTCAACCCTTGGATATTGAATCTGATGCCTCTCAATATGCTATTGGTACAATACTTAAACATGGAGGACATCCTGTAGCCTATCACTCTGAAGCTCTTTCATATGCTAAGAAAAATGACAACACACAAGATAAATAATTCTACAACCTTGTGCAATCTCTCAAGCAATGGAGACACTGTTTGCTGGGTAAGGAGACCATTCTACATACATATCACCATCCTATGATTTCCATTTATTCCCAATCAAATATACAAGAGTAGAGACATCTCAAATGGGCATCCTACATACAACAGTTCCATCTGGTCATTCGCTACAAGAAGGGGACCTCTAACAAAATGGAAGATTTTCTTAGTCATCCTTCAAATTAGGTTCTCCAAATATTAGAAGTTCGGTGTGCTTCATATGACACATGGAGAGACAAGTATGGTACCAACCATGAATTTCAAAAAGTTTTGGATGCACTACATCAACCAAAAATAGTCAACCATACCCCTTTCTTGGACTACACCATCCGCAATGGGTGGCTCTATAGGCTCAACTTGCTATGTGTGCCTCAATCATATGATCACTTATTTCTCATCAAGGAAGCCCATGCCTCTTCTTGTGGAGGCCACTTTGGCACAACAAAAAAAGTACAGAGCATTCAACGCCATTTTTATTTGCCATCCCTACAACACGAGATAGAGAAATTTATCCTAGCTTGTACTCTATGCTCTCAATCCAAACCTTCCAACCGGAAATACAAATTGTATCAACCACTCCCAGTGACTTCTAGACCATGAGAATCCATTTGAATGGATTTTATCAATGGATTTACCACCACTAAAAAAAATATGATGCCATTTGGGTAGTAGTATGTTAGTTTTCCAAAATGGCATTTTTCATTGCTTGCACCAAGACTACTACAACTTCTCAAACAACGAAATTATATTTTCAACATGTCTGGCCTCACTTTGGTCTACCCAACACTATCTATTCAGATAGAGACTCAAGATTCCTCATATCCTTTTGTCAGTCACTATGGGCGCTACTTGGTTGTCAGCTTAAGTTCTCCACCACCTTCCATCCTCAAACAGATGGCCAAACATAGGTAGTAAATCATGTGCTGTTACATGCTCTGTGCACACATTTCACATGTAGTAAACAATGGGATACTTATTTACATATTCTACAACATAGTTACAACATGGCCACACACTCAACTACTTTCTTCTCTCCTTTCAAAGTGTGTTTGGATTTTCAACCCACTTCTCTAGGTGAGCTGTCTCTCATTCTTGATCCACAAGGAACATATCACCAACAAAGGGAACAAATATTAGACAACAATTCTTTCAGAAAATTGCACACCGCCAAACTCAAGTAGTTGATGCTTTGAAATCTTCTCAATCAAGAGAAATGTAGAGGCATGAAAAGCATCGTACACCTCTTATATTTCATCCTGGGGACTGTCTCTGGTTAGTATTAGAGAAGAAACATTTCAAAGGTCAACATCATAAACTACATCCTCTCCGCTATGGCCCCTATACAATTCTGGAACGCATTGGAGAAAATGCCTATCTATTGGACCTCCCTTCTCAGCTAGGAATAATACACAATGTCATCAATTCCAACAATATGAAGCTATTTGAGCCACCACTCTTGGATGATCCAGTCACCATCACTCATCTAGTGGACACCATTCCATATTTCCAATTTCCCTTATTACAGGATACCATTCTCTAGACCAAGAATCACTCTACTCGAAAAATAGAATATATTTCTTACCTTCTGGAATGCAAGGGAAAAACTCCAGCACAAGCAAAGTGGATGACAACAGACATGGTCCAATGTATGTTTCACCATGTTCTAGAGGAAGCATGGATGCTTCCAAATATAAACAGGGAGGAATTGGGCCATAAGGAAGCTAATCTTCCTTATAACACCATTAATAAAACATGGGACAATGTAATAGAGTAGAGTTTAGTTTATTTTATGATTAGAATAATATTATGTATGAAAAATAAGTAGGTCTCTTATCTATAAAAGGTGATACTATGAACTAATAGAGGTGTTGGCTTATTTTTGAAGTGAATTCTCTTTTCTCTCATTTTCTCTCTTGTTCTAGGTTTAGGGTTTTTGCTGTCTATTGTTATTCTATAGCTACCATCGCAACATTTCCTAGATCTTGAACTATGCCCTAGCTACCAATGCACTCTCCTCTGATTATTGAGCCCTCCTCTGGCTAATGCACCCTCCTTTGGATAGTGCGCCCTCCTATGGCTAGTGCGCCTCCTCTAGAAAGAACATGCTCCTTTGGGTAGTGCACCCTCCTGTGGAAATTGTGACCTCCTATGGAATGTGCACCCTCATATTTAGAAATCCCTCCTATGGAAAGTGCACCCTCATCTTCAGAAATTCCTCCTTAGGCAAGTGTGCCCTCCTTTGGAAAGTGCACCTTAATCTACAAAACTTGAAAGGGTGTTGGATCTCTCTTGACGGGAGATCACCCATCGACTAGTAATGACATCTTTCTCCCATCCAAGGATGTCAAGTAGTATTTCTCTTTCTTAGACTTCTTCTTGATGATGTAAGGGGAACCAAGAGGTGTTATCCTTCTGGTTGTAATTAGGATTTCCCTTCCTCTCATCCCACATGAATGAAATACTTCCTTCACTGTAGTTAATGTAAGTTATATATTCGATGTAAGGATATGAAGGAGGTCCCGTGTTTACTACATATTTAATGGATTTCTCACGTTCTTTGTTCTCTTCTTTATTTAATATATGGATGGACCCTATTTCTTTCCCTTGGAACTTCGCAAGCTTCTCCTTGTACTCATTCGTCCTTAGGAGTAGCATATCTATGTAATCTTTTTGGACAAAAGGAAGGTCCCATGGATCATACTTGATGATATGGTGAGGTACATCAAATTCACACTCACCAGTGTAATCAACACTGTTGGAATCAATCACATGCTTCTAAGCCCTCTCCTGACTATATAGAATCTCAAAAGTTCCATACCCCATGGGAATATGTGCACGGGTGTGATCCATACTGAGAAAACCCCCAAGAGCAGTGGACCCACTTCTTTATAGAAGCATTCTCTGAGAATATGGAACATCAATCACTACTATGTTCATAATGAGAATGATATGAGGGAAGTCAATCTGGTAAACTTCAACATCTTCACAAATCCTGTAAACTTTGACTGTCTTGGAATCAATATCACATACATTTCCATAAGGTCAGGTCATCTTTAAATCGATTTGTTCCATTACCTTCAAGGACATCACATTGGATGAGGCTCAAGAGTCCAACATACAATTGTTCAAAAATATACCATTCATCGCCAAAGAGAGATAGAAAGGAGGGTTATTATCCTTCTATCAATCAAGATACATGGTATTCAAGATTATTGTAGGGTCCTCCTTTTTGGCTGGTACTTTCAATAAATTTAAGATTTCTCTTCTCAAAGATGGGATCTTGCACATTTCCATCACAAGGACTGTCATATTCAACTTTCCATACATAACCAACATGTCTATATTCAACTGAATCTCCTCTTCTCTCGAAGTTCGTCTTGGAAGAAATTCACCGAATAGAGGTGGGGGTGGTGGGACCACCTTCTCTATAGATGGAATAGGAGATTCCACCTCTAACTGAAGTGGAGTGGAAGGTTGTAGCAAATGAACTGAAGCCTTGTTTCTTCTTGTGTACATCAAAACTTCCCTTTTTCTCAATTCCTTTCTTCGATCCTCTGTTAATCGATTCAACACTCTGAGTCATCCTTCTCTAGCTCCTCTTTTTTCTGAATTCATCAATCTATTCCTAAGTAATATATTCTTATTGGAAGTTATAAATCATGTCCATTAATTTTATACCATCACAAGAGTCTTTATCACGTCAAGGACACTCAACCTCCCAATGAGGTTCTTCACAAGGAGAACACCATCGTGTTTCTTTTGTCTTGACCATTCCAACTAGGTTTAATGCGTCAGGAGATTTTGACTCTTGTCGAGGCTTCAAATTCCAAACTATGGCATCCCTCTACTGTCTAGTAAAATGAGGTATGAAAGTGGTCTGATTTGTTTCCACAGTGGTTAATCAACCCATGATATGATTATGAGCTTGGACCAACTGAGTACTAATATGGTCTAAATTCCGAGTGAAGCGAGTAATTGGATCCGATGTATTGCTAATAGAAGCTTTGGTATTTGCTTCTATCCTAGTGCAAGGATACTGAAAAGGGTCAACCTTTGAGTCAAGAAGGTTTTCTTTAATTTATGCGCTATAATCTTTGTCTTGTGCCAAACTAGTGGGCTTCTTATCCTTCAAGATGAAACAAAATTTCCCATAAAAAACATTCATATAAAGGAGATGAACAAATGGATTCGGAGGACGTAGATATATTGGGAATTGGATCTGTAATCTATCAACTCTTTCATTAAATTCACTCATTGGTTCATTATCTTTCTTTCTTATTTGATTGAATTGAGCTACAAGCATTCAATTGTCCTTCTTTGTTGTCCACATGTTCTTGAACAACTTAGCGAAATATTCATAATATGCTACATGGTTATCAAGAAGGCCCTTGAACCATCTTTGGACATCTTCAATGAGTGATGAGGCTAGTAATATCATTGCTATGTCTTCATGTTCTACTTATGCATTTTCCATATCTTGGCCCATGGCATAGAGATGATCGTCAACCATGATTACATTATTCCCTTAGAACTTTGGCAACCATTTGTGAGACTCTTTTGGCATGGTATTTGGATATATGGGGATGGTGGCCATGTTTAAGGGTTTGTAGAGGTCTTTTTCCCAAGGGTGATACACTGGAGTAAGGGGAAGGGTACCTTGAAAAATGTTTTTTACAATGGGATATTTGAGAGGAGGCCTTCTTTGGTAGACCTTAAAAGGCTTGAATCTTCCTGGGGAAAATTCTTACGGGAAGATGGATTTTTGGATGGTGGAGTCACCAAATGAGCTTAAAGAAGAGATCATGAAGAGTGGAAGGAGAACATCCCTCAAGTGGAGTTTCCAAGAAATCCAGGGCTAAATGATTTTAGATGGAAGCTTGCCGAAGTGTTGTTAGGGCATGAAAGAGGATTCAAAATCCTCCCCGAAAACGTTGCCAAAATGTTATCGCACAAACTATAGGTTCCAAAAATCCTGACCCAATCCACGAAATGACGATAACTGTGGGAGATTCTACCCACTGTAACCTTAGATAAACCCTCCCCTCACTTTAGTGAAGGATAAATCCAACAAAAGGGGGGAATCCCGGGTGACCCTACGAGGACATGATATGGAAACTGAGGTTATGGAAGTGAATCACCTATAGGTCAATTTGTGGAGATATGTAAGGCTTGGGATGAAGTCTTGTTGATGAGGGAAGGTTTCCAAGAAGTAGTGTACCTACAGAAGATAGTTGTACTTTCCTGAGACACAAGAAGAGATAGATATACAAGCCTAAAGATCAAGTGGACAAGAAAGTTAAGTTTGTTGTCCCAAACTATTGCAGTAAGAAAGAATACATAGCAGCAAGGAACACAACTAATTACTATAGATATAACCACTGAATGCATCAAATATTTATTGAGAAATGAAGCGTAAAACAAGTAGATTAGTTCCCATTACTTTAACACAAAATTTAGTGGTATTGGAGGGTTGTTGTATGATGTTTTTAGAGTATATTTGTAACAACCAAGTGGATGTAGAAAATATTTGCTACAACATCAAGTTTCAAAAACGAGAATAAGCAAGCAATTCGACAAAAATTTCACCAACAAGTAGTAGAATGATAATAATGGCTTACAAGTAAATTTTCATGTTTGAAAAAAAAGTTAAAATTGAAGATATAGAGTGATTTTCCGCAACCCTAATGGCTGTAGATTTTATTAAATTATATCTCCAAGAATACTAGACCAATCAAGACGCCCTAGAGGATTTAACAAGATTAAAGCATCAAGAAACTATTCCATCTTGAACAAAATCAATATCTCTCTAAATCATGTTTACCAATGAGAACAATTTATTTCTCCAATGTAAATAAAGATTAGTGCCTTGCCAAATGGGTTATGGAGTATTCTTGTATTAAGATAGGTCTACTAAATCTCAAGGGGTGTAATCCCTTTTACTCCCTTGAGATAGAAACCCTAACAAGGTAAATTATAGGAGTGTGTAAACCCTTTTACTCCTCCTAGCAACCATTGAAATAACATTTTCAATAAACAAAAATGATAAAACTTTGTGGAGGTTGTAAACACTTATACTCCTCCATGAATGTATCCAATAACAACCATGGAACAAGAAATACACCTAACAAAGTGCACATTTTCCTTACCAATTCCAAAAAATGCTAAGACAAACCCTAGTTACGAAGTATTTTTCACCATCAAAGCAAGATAATGAGCCTCCAAAAGATAGCGCACCACTTCATTCCATATGACAAGAGCCAAACCATATCACAAGAGAGAGATATAATGAATTTTCCCAAGAGGGTTGAAAATTTCAACCAAGTAGTCCTCTCACAATGGGAGAGCTATGATGAAAATGAAATAAAAATGATTCTTATTTATACAAATCCTCTAAAAATTGTTTTCCCACTTAACTTTAGTTTAAAAAAAAAATTAAGGGGCCAACAACCCTTACTTTTCCACTTTACAACTTTAAATTTGATTTTGCACGTAATAAAACCCTAAAAGAACCATGACATCACCCCTTTAGGGAAACGTTTTAGCACTTGGAGAAATTCGTTGAGCTTGGAGGTGAAAAATTGGGCCTCCAAAGGCCTTCCTCTCATGCCCTAAGGTCTCATCCATCAAACCAAGGTCTCTCTCCATGAAAATATGAAAAGTTTCAATTCAACTACACCACCACTCCAAACCCTAGCCCTAGGGTGACGTCAAGCCCTCCAAATGTGACGTTTTGACCTCCAAAGGAAAAACATTGGGCTTGTAGGGGCTAGGTGAGGTCATCCAAAATGTCTCTCAAGCCTCCAAAGGCCATCATCATCATCTGGTGTGTGGGCCATGGTATCCATCTTGCAGGATTCATGCCCCAAGGAAGCCCAAGCTAGGCTTGTTCCTCCAAAACCGTCCACGAAGCAAGGTCCTGCAAAGACAATGAATACGCCCTCCAAGGATCTCAAGTCAAACATATCATGATAAGTAAATAAAATTAATAAAAGAGCCACTTAAGAATGTGTTGGATTATTGAGAGGGGGGGGTGAATCAGTAATAGAGAAATTTAATCCTTTTTAACCATATAAGAAAGTCGGAATTCAAGGGAGGATAAATTCTTCTGATGATGCTTTCTAAGGTATGTTATTTACAGGTCATCTCACCATTTTCGCAATAACTTTTTTTATAGAATTATTCAGACCGTGAAATTGATAGGACATTGAGGAAACATATCCAAGTATATTTGGTAAAAATTAGATCTTGTTGGTCGTTGTATTTTCGGAGTTACACTCCGTGGAAAATAGGGTTTGTGGCTAGTCCTGAAACTATTCTAAAACAAGTGTTTCGAGTAAAAACATCATAACTTCTTCATAATAGATCCAAATTCAGTAAGAAAAAATGTATTGGTTATATTAAAGTATGTAGTATTCTTTGTAACATTTTCAGATCCATTCAAAAAATATTCCGTACGGGGCACACTCTACAAGGTCGCTCTCTAGAATAAGCCAAAATTCAGCAAGGTATGCCATTTTTGCTATAAATACTTTTCTGAGAGGTTCCAAGTAGTGACACCTGCAGGAATTGCAATAAACAAACTGAAGAACATTGTGTACTATTTTCATATTTTTATTCATTACAGGTACATAGTTATGATTATTTCAAGTTAGGGTTGTTGACTAATCCCAAACTAGTCATGTGAGACTAAAGAAAAGTTTGATGAAAATACTAGTCTCTTGTTGTGAAAGTTAAGGAAGGTTTGTAGGTATGTTCTCATGTACACTAGGTCTGTTATAGAGTTAAAAATCATATTTGGATGATGAAATTGATGAGATATTTTGGTTAAGGTACATGTTGTGTACATGGTTGAGACAAGTAGTTGATGAGTTGGCACATACATGAGGTGTATAGTTGATGATGTTGGTACATATTGATGAGTCATAGTTGATGAGTAGTTGACACATGATTGGTACATACTTGGTACATGGTTGAATCCACTTGTTTATGGTACAGGTTGATTACAAGTTGTTTGGTACAGGTTGGTGCATGGTTGATGCACTTGTTTATGGTACATGTTGATTACAGGTTGAGGAATAGGTTCATGCATGGTACATGTTGGTTCAGGTTGATTGGTACAAGTTGTTATGGGTTATTGGTATAGGTTGATAGTGATAGTGGTTGATTCAGTGACAGTGACAAGTTGTCTACATTTGGCATTTATATTTTAGGGCGGTTAGACGGGGAAAGGACAGGTGGTTGTAGCCGAAGAACTTAGGGTGTTGTAGCCTCCTTCTGGTTGTAGCTAGAGAATTGGGGAGTTGGATATTACCTCAGGTTGTAGCCTGAGAAACAAGGGGGTTGGATCCTCCTTCCAATTGCATCTGGAAAAAAAAGGAAGTTGGTGTTTCCAATGAATGTAATTCTTCAATACATATAAGAAAAAGAATTCTGTGGTTTTCTCCCACTTTGGGTTTCCACATAAAACACTGGTGTACTATGTATGTGTATGATTTTTCATTTTTTCATTTCTTATTTACTCCACATTTATTGGATGATAATGTTACATTGATATAACACTTGGATTATATGGTTAAAAATGATTAAATTTCTATCAGAGCAGGTTTCTTCAGAAATCAATTTAACCACTGAAAGGTAGATCATGGAGAGAAGCAACTTGTATAAAAATGGACCAACCTTAATCAACATAATGTGCATCAAAAACCACCTCATCAAATTAAACAAGTGCTCAAAGACCCTATGCAACTTTCCAAGTTTAGGTATGGGAGGGTTGAAAAAGTGACCTATTGGGTGAATCATTCCCTAAGTCAAGGAGTGTTTCCTAGGTGGACACCCCTCTAAGCCATGTGTAGAAGATGAAGTGGATGGGGGAAATACTTTTGCGCATGGGGTTTGCTATCACATGAAGTTTTCATGGGTCAAATTTCTCCTTAGTTTTTAATTTTTTATCCATTAGCCTTTTTAGGTTTGTTTTTTATTTTCTCCTTATGGTTTTCTTAGGTTGACTCAAATAAAAGGTTGGAGCTTGGCTTACATATTTGGTCCACATATATGGTTTATACCCTTGGTTCATTTCCTGTGGTTTATACCCTTGGTTCATCACATGATTTGAAAACTACCACTATCATCTCCATTACACCACAATCCTAGCATGTCACTACCTCCATTCATACGCTTGAAGCCCTCAACTCTGTCCCTTTACCCATTAGGGAGTCAAATCAAATCCCTTCAAGTATGCTTCCAACTCACTAGTAGTTTTCGTAGTGCATCTTTTGTACACCCTCCCTCTTTATCATCATTTTCAATTATGAAGATGATGTCATGTCATTTCATTATTTTCAGCATCCATTTTTTCAAAAGGAATAATAGTGATTTGGTCATTAAAGATTTCTAACTATTTATCAAAGTTTGAATTTTGCTCCTAGCTCGACGTTGCAGAAACTCCTAGTCTAGACATCGCTGCGGATTGTGCTACAGATCAACTGACCAAGGTTAATTGAAGACTGGGATGGTTGTGAGCAACTTCATGCCTTTTGAATATCATCAACAATCAAACTTTGGTGTCCGGGTACTGTTTGAGCCATCCAATATCCGTTGAAGATCATCTAAGGTTTTGATTAACTTTTTGTAGCACCTGGCACTGCAAATTGTAGTTTCTTCCACCTACCATCCCCTTTACCTATGCTGTGACATATTTCTTATCCATCTGCATATTTTCAGCCTCATCCACTGAAATTGAATCAAATTTTCTATTGGAGCTATTGTGCCTATTCATTTCTTATCCCTTGTTGTCTATGCTACACTACAAAAACCGCTACAAAATTGCATTATAGATCCCCTGTTCCAACGCTGCAAATTGTGTCAATCCAATGTCATAATCTCTGCTCACTTTTGCAGCATCAACTCTTTTCCTTCATGGTGTCATTTTATATTTTCACTTCAAAGTCTATTAATAATGAAGAGTTTAGGAGCCTTTGCTTTTAAAATGATCATGACCTTGCATGGTGGTTTTATGTTAGCCTAAAACTTGACAGTGATGCTTCCTTGCATACCTTTTCTTTGAAGGGATTTTCTTCCTTTTCTAAGCCATCAAATTTTTCTCTCACTAGTTCATAAGTCAATTGAAAGGAAAACCCTAAAAACCTAGATAAGGACCACCATTCAAATCCTAAAGACTTCTGTCCTTACTTAGCTTCCCATACCTCTCATAACATTGTAGTGTTTGGTCTCTTGTTTCTATCAATGGCTACACCTCAACAGAAGAAGTCTCATAAGGGTGGGAGTGTAGTCAGGACTGAACCTTCTAATATGTACTTGTTTGATGTTGAACCTCTGATCAGGGAGGTATTCCAAAGGGTTGGCTCCCTAAATTTCTGTCAAAATATGCAGAGGGGATACCCTGAGGTAGCCAGGGAATTTTCTTTAAACTTTGATGGCACTAATACCAAAGTAGGAACCCTTGAGACGAAAGTATCTGAGGCCACCATTGCAACAACCACTGAGATACCCAACACTGGTGAAAGGTGGTTCAAATCTATGACTCTTAATGTAACCTTTTCTAAATATTTCCTCAGACCAGAACATCACATAGATAATTTGTCTAAGGGAGTGCCTAGGAGCCGATTGGTTGAGGGTTTTGATAAAATGTTGAAATACATCCAGAGGTATTTTACATGTGAGGGAAGATTCAATATGATATACCGATATCACATTAGGATTTTTATACACTTCACAAGCAAGGAATTAATGAATATCCCTTTCTATATATTTAGGAGTATTGGAAAAATGGTTGATAGGGTTCAAGCCAAGTCCAAGGCTGTGGACACCAGTTTTTTCCACTCAAGGATGATCAGGATGCTTGTAATGGAGGAGTTGAAGAAAATAAGCCTCACTTGGGAGCAATTCATTGCCTCTGATAATCTACAACTAGATGTAGCCCCTACCCCTCAATACAGGTTGCAGAGCCCTTTGCCAGCTAGTAGTGTTTCCCAAATAGAAACAAGAAAAAAGAGAAAGGGAAAACACATTTCCCAAGATAAAGAAGTTCCTAAATAAGTTCAAGAAGAAGAAAGGGAATCCCATCAACCCCCACAAAGGGAAATTTCACCTCAGCATGCACCTGAACTAGAGGAAGTTCCCTCAAATAAAAACTACAACCAAAAAGGGGAGAAAGTTACACTTCCCTTCACCTACTGCAACAATTAAGACTAGAGCTAGGAGGCCCTTCACCAGATCATCATCCCATAAGGAATATGCTGAAGAAGAAGTCATAACCAAATATCCTGTCCAAAAGAAAGACAAGGGTAAGGGTGAAACTATTGAGAAGCATGTTGAAGTCATAAACATCACCACTCCCTCTGATAACCCCACCTTCAAGAGATTGATCAGACAACTCAGAGATGCAAGAAAGGAAATTGACCAACTGAAGGGAGCAAGAGTGGATGGGAGGAGAAAGATGAATGAGCTCATGGATATGTATAAGGAAACTCTTAAGCTAGCTCGGTTCACATCAAGAATATTTCTGCCCCTGCATAGACAACTCATAAACTTGTACAGGCAAAACAGAGACTTGCAGTAGCAGAACACAAAACTTAAAGAGGATTTGCAGCCCTTCAAGGATGATCTAGCCTAGAGGAATCTCAATGTACTAGACCAAGATGCAACAAGGAGAAGTGCCAGATTAAGAAGATGAAGTGGAAAGGATGGAAAACCCCATTTTTGATGATGATCAGCTTTTGCATTTTAAGGTTTTGAGGGAAGTGTCATAATTTTACCTACTGGAGGCATCTACAAGATTATACTCCTTTTGCTAAGATTTTTTGGGTTTTTGGGCTCAATTTCATAACACAGGAAATTATAGAGCATTTCGTAGCACCTAGCGCTACAAAATCATACACACAGACATGATTGCAGATTCTCTATGGAAAGCGCTGCATAATCACCTAGCTAGACACAAAGTGATAGTTAGCTATGAAAAGTTGTTGCAAAACAATTTTCACAGGAGGGCGCTATGAAATTTGCTACCGAATGCGCTACAAAATCTGCTGCAGAACAATTTTACATAGGTGGGCGCTACGAAATATGCTACCATATGCGCTACTAAAAGTTGCTACGAACTGGATGATACATTCAACATTTATGGATTCACTGCCCTTTCTAGATTTAATGGATTTGGAGGGAATAAATGGTCACCAGGTGGCAGATGGAACTCAACACAAAGGCTTGGAGGAAACATGGCACTGATGGAGATGTGCCCAAGGAATAAAAAATAATTTCATGATTATCTTGTTAGAGTTGTTGCCAACATGCTCCATGTTTCTAGCAGTCTGTTAGTTCCACTTGTACATATGTTAGATTAACATTTTTTTTTGTGAAGAATCCTAGGTTAGAGAGGCCATCTTGCACTTCAAGCTGTTGCTTACTGTTTTAACTATATATAAAATAGGATAATGTTATTTTGAGGTTGGAATGGTTGAGTGGAGCTCCCTATTGTAATATTTTGATAAGACAGAGCCATACTCTGGTTTATGTATGAGATCTGAGATATTTTCATTAATAGAAGTTGACCTCTTTTCATTATCTTGATTCTTCTTACTCTGATTTCTCATTATTGAATGATCCTTATGAGATGTTATAGTGGATGTTTGATTATGATGCTGTTGTAAATGTTTTCAGTGTTTTAAAGTTTAGTTCAAGAGGTTCTTGTGACTGAGATTTTTTTTCACCTAGATGCTAGAAGGCCTGATGCTTATAGCAGACCTATTCATCTTTCTATGATGACATACATGGGATCATAGTGTCTCATTTATGGGTGCCTTTATAGAGGGTGTGTTGCACCTTCATTTTCAATGCATCCTTTTTCCAAGCCCATTTATTGCCTTTTGTTCTTTTAATATGTTTCCAAGTTGAAGGCAAGGCATGGATTCTACCTAAGCATGAAAACGATTTCCCACCTTGAATCTACCCTGGTCACATTATGCTTCCCCAAGTTGAAGACAATGTGTGGGACTTCTACCTAAGCATGAAAAACATTTCCCACACACGCTTTATCTTGGTTAACATTTTTGCGAGACATGAGAGACATCAGTTTCTTATGAGAGACATTTCATTGTCCTCAATATCCCTGGGTGAGAATCTAGAAGGTTCATGATTGGATTTTATCTTTTTTCCAGTTACAAGCCTCTAGGCCTTCAACCCATTCTTCCCATGAAATGAGGGGCAATCCCTTCTTGGGTAAGTACACCCGAAAATCCCAAAAGATAAGGAGGCGAGGGGGAGAAGTATACAAAGTGGTAAATATGATTGGGGATGGCATAATGAATTGAAAAAGGGACCTCCTAGTAGAAAACCTATCCCTAAGGCTGACCATTTACTAGGGTGCAATGCCAACCACCAAGGTGAAATATGGTAAAGAGCATAACTTCCAAGTAGACATTGTTGGCACAGGGGAAGAACCAGGGTTCAACGCTACAACAACGCACCAACAAAACCCTAACTACCAACCCTTTCAGAAACACCTGCAAAGAAGATGAAGTCTCACCTGAGGTAGAGGCAGGGGTGGTTGCAGGACTTAGCTGTCTGCAACCTTAGCTGGGACACAGATCTGTGATTATAATACTTAATAGAGCACTTAACACTGTTAGTTCATCATTATTTAACCAATATCTACTCTGCAGAGAAAACAAAGCATCACAACATTCACCCTGATCTAATGTATTTAAGCACTTAGCATATATAAATGGATCAGATCTAGCAGATTCAAGCACTAAGAACATTTACCTATATCAAATCTAACATCCAGATTCATCATAAGCACAAATCATAGACAGATCTATCTATCTATCTATATCAAACACTTAGAAAATAACACATAAATACATCAAAACATCACACAGATCAGAATAACACAGTATTTACATGGTTCACCCCCACGCTGGGGCTACGTCCACCAAATCTTCATCTTTATTAGCTTCAATTAGTCATCTACATGCATAGAGCCACAAAAACCCTACTCCACATAGGACAGGAGATCTGCGCGCACCTCACCAGATCCTCCTTCCCCGAGATAGGTCTAGAACAAAGCCTTTCACAGTCTATTACAACCACTTGCACTTAGCTCTACAAGTTTCTCACAATATGCACATAGCATCTACAAATCATACTTGCACTTAGCACTTAGCTTATCGGCCTTACATCACATAGATGCCCATTCCCCCCTCCATGTATTTCCTATAAATCTATTTATACTTTACAAAATAGGCCTAAACATGGGTAAACCCATGGGCCGACATCCCATTCCCATTACATATTCCCAAATACCAAAAAGGACCCAAAATGGGCCGAGATCCCGCGATTGCTGCTTTGTATTGCGCTCCATATTCAACAAGATGTCAAAGTCCCAAAATAGGTCAAACTTGACCAAGGATCTCCCAAAACTTGGTCAAGGGCCAATAGGCCCCCAACACTCACCTGTGACTCGTCCCGAGTCACTCTGGTTTGACTAGCTCTGCTTCGAACGCCTCGAGCTTGGCTCACACTGCTTCGACTTGCTACTGTGCTACGACCTCCTATTCAGTGAACTCTTAGATGAATGCATCATTGATAGGTCCTTCTAGACATTTCTCAGCTGTAGTGACAACCTGCTCCAGCTCTGCTCCTTGGCCTTCTACCTCTGTAAACAATTGATAGGCCTTGTCTTGTATGGGTTGGAGTTTCTGAGTTACCTACATAACTCTGCTTTGGATATTATGGATTTTATACTATGTAGTGTGTTACTCTTGGGAGCGCTTCATTATTTCTACAACTGACAGGGACTTCAGCTGCGCTTGTATATTTTTGTCTTGATACTTCACCTCTTGGAGCCGCGACTCCAGTGCCTTCAATTATGGGTTCTCCGTGAGTTGTTCATAGGTATGGAAACTGCGATCGGTAAGTTGCTTGCATTCCAGGGTAATATCCTTTATCCTTTCAACTACGCTCTGGGTGGTTGCTTCTCTTTGGTATATTACATCTTGTGGGGTCTCAGGTACAGTGTGTAGCTCCAAATATGCTATGCGTTGCTATAGCTGCTGGATGGCTTTTGCGAGTTGGTTCACCTGCTGTGTAACTCGATCTTCTGCCTTGATTTCTAAGACTATCATAGAGAAAAGTGCTCTGTTGACCGCTTCTTTTACTTCGAGTTGCTCCGCGAGCAAATGTTCCTTTTCCTGCTATAGCTGCGCTTTTTCTTCATCAAAATTCACTTGGAGAGCAAGCTTTTCCTATTCTGCAGCACTGCATTTCTCGATGAGTACTCCTTGTACTTGTGTCAAAACCTGGGTGGCTTGCTGTGTTTCTTCCTGTGATCATCGAAGGCGAGCTTCAACTGTATCGACTAGGCGGTGGAGTTGAGATGGCTCATCTCCTAATTCTAGTTCTCCCGGTGCAGTGGGGACTGTGCGACTGGACTGTAGGGCCTACTGTACCCATTCAATTTTAGTCTCAATTCGATCATACATATCATCTTTTTTTTATTCTTGTTTCTCTGCTATTTCCAGTGAAGCATCTTGCAGGGTTGCTATGAGGAAGTCGAAGTCATCGGAGGTGAGGACGGTCTTCATCTTGGTCATGGTGGCATTCAATATCTTCTGGGAGGAAGGTTTCAGAGGTGAACCTTTCCTCTTCTTCAGGGGGTCAACCTCATCTCCTTGCTTCTGTTCAACTTATTTTTCATTCAACTCTTCACAATCACCTCCTTTCTTTGGTGATATGGAAGAAGTATTTACGTATGCGCTATCTATCTCTTGGACCTCTTCAGTCTTCTTTATTTTTCTAGGTCCAGGTGTATCCTACGCAGTTTTTGGGATTTCGCTGTCAGATATCTCCGCAGGGTCTACTGGAATAAGGAGGTCCGCCGACCAGTCCTTTGTGATCTCCTCCAATTCCTCCTCCATTAGCTTATAGTAGGACTAAATATATTGCTTGTGTTCATCAGCGCGCGCTATGATGTAAATAAAATGCTGATCTACGTTGAACTTCATCAAAGGACGAAACCAACGTAGAGTGTTCATAGTTATGTGAGGCTCGGACTGGATGACTATCTTCAGCTGATTGTAGTAGGTATGAAAAACAACATTTGACTGCCACTGTTTATTCATGTCACTTGAGTACCACAATGTACTAAACTTCGTGGCGAGTGGTTCAAAAGGATCGATGTTCGGGAAGGTCGTACCCTCCGACATCTCCCAAGAAATAAAAGATATAAGGATCAAGAGACATCTGAAATGAAATTCGTATCCTTGATCTTGTGCTTCTCTGCAGTCGAGTTCCAACTGGTTCACCAGGTACTTCGCCCAGTTCATCTGAAGGCCTTCCACGCACTTCCCTGTGAGGTCGACTACAAAACTGATGACTTGGGTAGGGCAGTTCTTTCGTACTAACTTCCATTCAATCAATTAACAAGAGAGGTGCACTGCACCACTTTGGATAGATGCTACCTTGTAGCCTCGCGTGCCCTTCTCGACATCGCCATACGTGTCCTTGATCTTTTGTGCTAGAGCGTGATCCATGGATTTTCTAGGGTAAAAATATTGTGGATAAGGTCCTTTCATACTCAATCCCGTGATTTTATTGATAAATGCTGGATCAACCTTTATACGGTGGTTCAGCCACAAATAACTGCCATGGTAACAAGACAACAATATCTTGACACATGAATTCACCTCCTAGTGTCGTTCGAAGTGAGGAATCTTCATGACGTTCAATAGGGTGGACTGCGCGAGGTTCATAGTCCATGACTGAGGGATTATATTCGAATTCTTCCCCTTAGTTCTGGTCAGGTACTTATGTGGGGCGAGCATGTTATAGACTTTGCGATCTCCAAGGTTGAAGTCACTAAACTTCAACGCTGCAATTTTATCTTGGTCTGCTCGAACTGCGTGTATCCCCTTCGGGAGGTACGCCGTAACCAAGGTGTATTCGAAATACCTGGGCACACTGTCTCGATTTACTATGCCTCTCAGAGGTGGAATATAGGTGAGTAATATACTCGAGATCAATTTTCCATTCGCTAGATCATCCCTGTGCTTGGTTCTCTTTTCATCTGATGGATGGGATGGTCCGGATCCGTGAGCAGTGTATGGAGATAGTGTGAGGTTCAAGAATCATCAACAGAGGGTTAATCCTCTCTCTTTTTAAAAATGATCCCCAACCTTTCCTATACTATGCGCTAGGATCATGGTAGCTAACTTGCAAGCATTTCTTTCTAGGGTCCTGCATACACTCATTAGTCCAAACATTCTTTCTGTGCATAGGTATAACATATTTTTCACTATTCTTATCAGATCTACTCATATCAAATCTTCTTTCATCTCTTAATACCTTAGTCTTCAAGTTAGGATAAAATCTATCAAATATACCTAGATCCATACTGTCGAAACAAAAATTTCCACTTATCTTACTTCTATAGAGCACAAAGATTTCAGATCTAGAAATTTTCAATATTCTTACCTTTATCAGAGCACAAAGCTTTCAGATCTTACCTCTTTTCTTCAAATCAAACTTCTTTTCCTTAGCACAGAGCTTGTCAAACTAAGTAGAGTACTGTGCACTAGAGAAACAGATCTATGCACAGAGATTTCACAATTTCAGATCGGATCTTTGCACATAGTTTCTTCTTCCTCAGTTCCCAACAATCACAGTTTCAGGTCCCGACAACAGAACCATTTGTTGGCATAGGGGCAGACCCAGGGTTCAACGCTACAACAACGTACCAAAAAAACCCTAACTACCAATCCTTTCGGCAACACCTGCGAAGCAGATGAAGTCTCACTCGAGGTAGAGGTAGGGGTGGTTGTAGGACTTAGGTGTCTGCAACCTTAGCTGTGACACATATATGTGGTTATAATACTTAATAGAGCACTCAACACCGTTAGTTCATCATTATTTAACCAATATATACTCCGCAGAGAAAACATAGCATTGCAACATTCACCCTGATCTAATGTATTTAAGCACTTAGCATATATAAATGGATTAGATCTAGAAGATTCAAGCACTAAGCACATTTACCTATATCAGATCTAACATCCAGATTCATCATAAGCACAAAGCATAAACAGATCTATCTATCTATCTATATCAAGCACTTAACAAATAACACATAAATACATCAGAACATTGCACATAGCATAATAAAAAAGTATTTACGTGATTCACCCCCACCCTGGGGCTATGTCCACCAACTCTTCTTCTTTATTAGCTTCAATTAGTCATCTACATGCATAGAGCCACAAAAACCCTACTCCACATAGGACAGGAAATTTGTGCGCACCTTGCCAGATCCTCCTTCCCCGAGCTAGGTCTAGCACAAAAATTTTCATAGTCTGTTACAACCACTTGCACTTAGCTCTACAAGTTTCTCACAATATGCATAGAGCATCTACAAATCATAATTTCACTTAACACTTAGCTTATCGACCTTACATCACATAGATGCCCATTCCCCCCTCCTTACATTGCCTAGACATCTATTTATACTTTACAAAATAGGCCTAAACATGGGTAAACCCATGGGCCAACATCCCATTCCCATTACATATTCCCAAATCCCAAAAAGGACCCAAAAAGGGGCCGAGATCCTGCTATCTCTGCTTCGTCTTGCGCTCCGTCTTCGACAGGCTGTCGAAGTCCCAAAATAGGTCAAACTTGACCAAGGATCTCCCAAAACTTGGTCAAGGGCCAACATACATTACATAATCAAAATAAAATTTTAAATGCAATAGACTCAAATGCCTCAAATATTGAAAATACACTCACCATAATACCTGGCTTGTACCTCATGGAGAAAGACCCAATGTCTTCCGTAAGCAAGTTGGTGTGGCAGATACCATCATGATGAATATGAGACCTGTGGTGGTGAGGCAGACCTCTGTTTGTGCAAGTGGATGCTCTCATTCATCTATCTCTTGGTACTCCATGTCTGCAACCTAAAGGCCTCGAGACATCATCTCCTTAGTTATCCTTAGGAAATGGGGATAATAACACTCATTTTGTACCTAGTGAAGGCTTTGCACTAGGGTGAAATATTGTGTGATAAAGAGCCCTTTATACATGAATGGGTTTGATTCCATGGTTAACCTTTTATCCTAAACAAAGTTACCATCTTAATGATAACTCTCCAAAGTTTTCATTTTTTAGAGGTCACATCTTTTACCCCTTGAAAAAATGGTGCTACCGGTAAGCACCCCTTTTGTGCAGGGTGGTTAAAATTACAACTTGCTTGAAATCATTGCCTTGACAACCAATATTGTTAAAATTGCATTGCAGAAAATTGACTCTCAGATCGAAAAATGATGTTATTGGTAGCACCCTTCTAATTTTTGGAGTTTAAATAATGACTTAATTGAAATAGTAACCCTGATCATTGGTACTGTCACCAACAAAGAACTTAAAATTAGTTTGTAAATCGAAAAGTAGTATTTTATTTATTTATTAATTTATTTTGTTTTTAAAATTTACATTAAAAACAAAAACTCCACATACATGTTTCTTTTTTTCTTTAAAACCAATGAAAAAAAATAAGGTTTTAGAAAAAAAACTCATTTTCGAAAAAAAAAAAAAATTAATGAAAAAACCCATTTTTTTAAATGAAAAATTGCCTTTTAAAATAAACATTTTTAAAATGAAAAACATAATTTTTTTAATGAAAAAACTCCATTTTTTATTAAAAAAAAACCACATTTTTTTAAGATTTAAAAATCATAAAAAAACATTTAAAAAAATAAAAATAAAAACAATAACATAAAACATTAAAAACCAACATTTAAATTATTTAGAAATTAAACATCAAATATAAATTAAAAATAAAATTTTGAAAGCAGAAACTAATAAAACACAAAAAGAAAAGAGTTAAAAATTAAAAAAGTGAAAAAAAAATAAAAAACAGAAATTAGAAAAAAAAACACTCATCAAGTTAAATAAAATTTAAAAAAAAAGCATGTAATAAATTGTTTTTTAAATAACATCAAATTAGAAAAAAAAGAAAAACACATTTTTCCCTTTTTGTTTTTTTTAATTTCTTTTTATTAGATGCATTATTTTTTAACTTGATGAGTTTTTTTTTTTTTTT
>JZKD02S1665304.1:68327-78534 GCA_000966675.3 Picea glauca | reverse complement strand
GAGAGACTGTTTATTAGGGTCATCTTTATCATACTTTGGTTGTTGCAGATTTGCATACCTAAACTCCCATTTGTTATGGTGCTTAAATTTATGCTTGATTTTAACACCATATCAATAAGAAGCACCGAGTGATGAGATGTCCAGAAAATCCATTTCAATTTGGATGTATCTGTGTAGAGCCCCACAATATTTTAGAACCAAATTTCGTTCGGAGTCTTTGATACCCAGCTTGGTGTGCAAGGTATGGAAGGTATTGATGAACTCCAAAACTTCTTGGCCCCTCTCTTTTCGCAGTGTGGTCCATCTCATGTACTGGTCCTCATAGTTTCCAATAGGGTAATACTGTTCCTTTACCACATCCACAAAAACATCCCAAGTGGGCTCGACCCCATATATTCTAGACTCCTCCATGGAATTTTTCTCCTAGTAATTTTCCCACCAATGTTTGACATGGGGGAGCACTTTAAAGAGTGCGAAGGTGATCTTTTCTCTGTCGAAAAAATTGTGAACAAAGAAATAACCTTCTAGTAGATTTAACCATTTGTCTAGGGTTTTTGCATCTATCTGCCCTTCAAATACAGGAATATAAAAATTAACTTGTACCTTGAAAGGTGAGGTGCCTCCAAAGTGGCCTCTTGATGAAGATGCATCTGTTTCTATCGACAGGTGTTGAAGGACGTGGGAAAATTTCTCCATCATTTCGTCCCTCTGTCGCGTGAGATCTTGCTCAAGCAACATATTGATAGAATCGTCAGCTCCATAGTTTTTCTTTTCTTCCGCCATTAAGGGTTTCTTGGGTGTGTGATAGCAATTGTCCTTAAGAGAGATATGATCGATACCCAACTTGCTATACCCAGACCTCGTCGGGGACATGCACTGAAAAATGATCAAGAGAAGCCTTCTCTGATACCACTGATCTAGATTATTTTCGACATGAAATGAGAGTGGAGATATAATAAAGAAATGCACAGAGATATCGCGGATATCCAATATTATAACAACAATTTATTAGAGATGCAACCATAAACATAGAGATACAGTAATACATGATTTCTATTAATGAAAAAATGTACAGAGGCTATAAAAATACAGAGTGAAGGACTCGCTAGAATGGTGGAAGCTTATCTCTGAGAAGAGATGTGACGACTACTCACATTCGCAAGAAGATGATCATTACAATGAGGCTCTAAGGGACTTTTTTAACATAAGAAAAATCCAAAACTCTAACCCCAGAAGATGAAGAGATAAAAGGTTTGTGGGCCCCGATGGAGGTAGTTGATACGTCAACTTCCCGGGGGCATAAATTTTGCATACGATCTCTATTTGGGGAACTCAATACATCGTTAGAAATATATGTCCAAGGAATACAACTTTCAATGTGAGCAACATTGAAGGAATGTACATGTTTCTCCCCGTTTTCCCAAAAAATGTCGTTTAGGGCCTCAAAACGACCCCGAAAGTTTGGGACCCGAAAAAAATGCTAAAAATAGTAAATTAACAAAATTGCCAGAAAACTGTTTTGAGACAGTTGGAAAAGGTGGGTGGCCATCGATATCCACCTGGATCATCGGTGGTTGCTTTATGTAGATCTCCTATGAAATATCACTGTGAAGAAAATCATTCTTCACATCCATCTGGTGAACTTCCCATCCTTTGGTTGCTGCAATGGCTAGAACCAAGCGAATGGAGTCCATCTTTGCTACAGGAGAAAATGTCTCATCATAATCTATCCCATGAATCTGCTAAAATCCTTTTGCAACTAATATTTCCTTGTACCTTCTCACCTGACCATCTACTTCTCTCTTGGTCCTATAGACCCATTTGCATCTGACAAGTTTCCTCCCTGGTGGAAGTGGAACCATATCCCAAGTCTGATTATCTAGGAGTAAGTCATACTCCTCCTGCATGGATGCTTCCCATAATGGATTTTGCACACCCTCACTATAGTTCTGCAGATCAAAATATTGAACCATATAACAATGCATGGGAATCACTAGTTTAGAATATGAAAATACATGAGAAGGCTCCTCATGCTGAGATTGATTCCTCCTCGAATCCAATGGATCCCCTGCAATATCGCCTACTTCCTGAAGTGTGGATTGTTCCCACTTGGGAATCTGTTGAAGCTCCAACGCTGGCTCCTCATCTGGCTGTACTACATGCTCAACTCCATGTATAGAATCCTTTGAGTCTGAATATGTAGCATTTGACTGTATGGAATCATCATCTTTGATGTATGGAACTGACACAAGAGTATCTGCATGTTGCACTGGTGGTGAATGAAAAGGAATATCCTCAAACTAAACATTGCAATCAATGATGATATGGTATATAGAGGGATCAATCAACCTATACCCCTTCACATCATATGGATATCACACAAAGATGTAAGGTGTGCTTTGTGGATCTAATTCTTTCCTCTTTTCAGAAGGAATATGAGCCCATGCGTGAGATCCAAAGATGTGAAAGTGTGTGACATCTGGTTTGTCACCTATACAAGTCTCAAACGGTGTCATGTTCAAAAACAATATATGAGGAGATCTATTCTATATGTAAGAAACAAAGTTAAGTTCCTCAACCCAAATCTTGGAAGGAAGAGACCTCAAATGCAACATGCAATTGGTAATCTCCTTGAGAGATCAATTCTTCCTTTCAACAACTCCATTATGCTATGAAGTGTATGGAACTATATGTTGCAACTGGATACCAGCCTCATGACAAAGATTCTGAAAATCTTTGTTGATATAATCCCCCCCATTGTCTGTATAGAGGATCTTGATGTTCTTCCCAATTTGTGTCTCTACTAGAGCTTTGAAGTCTTTGAGATGTTAAAAATTATCAATTTTTTTCCTGAGAAAATAAACCCATTTATAGTGCGAGTAATCATCAATAAATGCAAGGACACACCTTGCTTTGCTGATGGAAAGATGTGGAAATGCACCCATAAGATCACTGTGAACAAGCTCTAAGGAAGAGGAGGCTCTCCTTGCCTTCCCATTTTCAAACTTCTCTTCAGGATGCTTGCCAAGAATGCATCCTTCACAAACCCCTTCATAAAAGTGAATGTCTGGTAATCCTTGTTGAGAAAAATTCCCACTTCCGAAGTTTTCCTCCCCTTTTTTATTTTCCCAACTTCTTTTGTCCATTTCTTTT
This sequence comes from Picea glauca, assembly GCA_000966675.3. NCBI lineage: Eukaryota > Viridiplantae > Streptophyta > Pinopsida > Pinales > Pinaceae > Picea > Picea glauca. The sequence goes on along the minus strand of JZKD02S1665304.1, from coordinate 75,381 downwards.
CCCTCTTCTATACTTACCCAAATTCCCCTTTTATTTTCTCCCTTCTATTCTCCCTTTCTAGTTATTATACTTAGTCGTTTTTTTCGAAAACGACGGGTTCGCGGGTTGGAGGACTCGCGGGTTCTCACTTCCATTCATATTCCCATATCATGAGTCTGACTGACTATCGTATATTCCTATACTTAGCTATTTCTCCAGTTGTGGGTTCCCGGTTTCAAGCTTTAATATCCCATGTTCCATGATATACATTTTACACCCAAAATATCCATGATCCACATTTTGACCATCAGACTCCCCGAGCTCCTAAGTATCTCATCTCTCCTATATTGAGTCTGATCGACCGCATTACAACACTTAGCCAATTTTCAACCTTTCACAATCGCAGGTTCGTAGGTTCCTGGGTTGGTGGGTTCACAAAAATTCCCAAATCCTAATTTCTCTCATCCGTCCCCGCCATCTTCACACTTTTCCCAATATGCATTTAGTATGGTTTGAATCTAATAAATCAATATGCAGGTTTCATAAATATATTAATTAATGAGTGAAGGGATCGAGGACATTTGTCATTAAATCACATTAAATCACGATTTGCGGAAGATTATATTATCTCTCCCAACTCTCATTTCAAATATTATTTGGATTAAAAGAACGCTCTTATCAACTTATGGCAGCAACATCTTGAAAATATTTCTGCGGTGATACTTTGAACATTTGTGGACGTGAGGACCATAACTTTCAGTGGTCTAGAGCGTATTCTTACTATTCATCCCTGTCTACTCAGAAGGAAGTAATTTGGACATCCAAAATTGCTTGTACAGGATGTGTTCTTGAGGTTTTCGACAGCAAGGAACTGGTTGCCTAGTGCACTGAGAAATATATACCAATTCAGTGGATGATTCAACTTCAAGACCATTCTCCCATCTCTCTTTCACCTCAAGTATTCCATAAAATGTTAAAGCTCCCAGAGCCAACACTCACTTTCAAAGGTGAAGATTGCAGGGACTTCTTGAAAAAGCATGACAATGACTTATACCTCTTGCCTGAATTCTTAGAGAGTCCCATGACCATCCCTGAAGATATTACCAGGTTTTAGGTCAACTTGTTCAAAAACTCCTTTCAGGAAATTTCTTGGTTATTCACTAGAGTGTCAGGCCAAGAAAAAACCGCTAGCATTTACCGTATGATTCTTTATATCTTATATTTTACTGTCAAGGAGCATGCCATTTTCCATTGTGGAAAGTTGATTTCCATTGAATTATCTTCCCAATTGTTACAATATAAAAAAGATAAGAAATTCTTTATGGCTTCTTATTTGGTTTTTGCGATAACACATTGCCATCATTTTCCTAGATTGTCTATCTGCAAGAAGGTGAATTGTGAATTTAACCCAGTGACGATTTGGTACCAAGTGTTTTGGAGGCACAAAGATTCCTTGAATTTTTATGAAGTTTTCAACGAATTTGTCTCGGTTTTTAAAGGATTGCTGTTTGGAAACGATACCCCAAGAATATCTTCCCAAGAAAGTAAATTCCTGGATAAAAAGGGGACCTTGGAAAAAATGGAAAATTACAATGCTATCAAATTTTTCGGTTCTAAGGAAAATCCCTCCTTTCTTCCATGCCATATATCTGACATAATGTTTATTACAAAAGTTAAAAGGAAATATAATTTTTGGCTTCACTTTTTTCATGAGAAACGAAAAAAGCAATTCATAACTTTGGCTTGGAAAATTGGGGACTTGGTATTCAGAAATATGAACAAAATCGATGAATATGAAAACCACTTCCACAACCTGAACCTCAAGTATGATGAAAAGATAAAAGGGTTTGAACCTAACAGAATTTTTGTGGAACATATGTTAATAGTGGGTTTTTGAAATTCATTTATCCATATTGTTCTAGGAGAAGAAGAAGATAATAACTTGGGCGCTCCTACCCACACTGCTGGTGACTTGGAGATGGTACTCAATACCAATAAATTTTACAAACAGAAAGGAAAGGGTGCCAACAAGAAGAGTGCCCAGTCCCCAAATGTTACTCCTAAGACTACAACATCTTAGAGCAGTGATCTAGTAGCCCACCCATCTAGAAAAGTGATCAATAGTAGTTCAGGTGGAAGAGGAGACAAGAACCCCCCTCCAAGAAAAATTGAAATCTCACATAAACTTTCTCTGAGGAAGAAGAGGAAGATTATTGTACAAGAAAAATAAGAAGATCACGTTGAAAGTGAAATCAATAGCTTCTCCCTCGAAGATATATGCGTCCTTCCCATATTTCCAGAATCCATAAAGCAACCGACGATGCATTGGACGACTCCATTGGTGGTCTCGAAGTGGAAAACAAAAAGTTAAAGGAAAGGATTAAGGAATCAGAAGAGACCTTGATACCTCTTCCACTTATTTCCAGCTCTTTAGAAATTGTTGGACCCACCACGCCCACTGCTAAATTAAAAGGATCCTCAATCTTACTTAAATCAGCTAGGAGCTACGTGGAGAATAATATTAATAAAAGAATGACACTGATCACAAAAGATTGGGAAATTTCAAAGAACATGATTTCTTTTGGCTCGAGGGCGCATGCCTTCCATGAGTATTTGTAGGACGACCTAAAAAATGAAGAATCTTTTTACCTTGATGTCGTGGTACCCTTTGGTGTTAAAGTTTCCAACATATCATAGCTAAGGAGAAGAGAGGAGGACCTTCCCTCTCCAAGTCGAATCAAGCAGTTGAATGCGTGTTGGAAAGAAAATATAAAGAACTTGAATAAAATTGTTCAAGCGTGCAACCAAGACATATCAAGGAGGGAAGAACTATTCAAAAATCTCACAGAGGTGGACCTAGCCAGAAGCACTAACAAAATTCAATATCCCAAGTTGATCCTCAACTCGTTGTTCCTAACAAAACAACATTTCAATGAGCAAGTTGATATTTTTAAAGGATTCTCAATTGAAAAAATCTATGGTATAATTGAATATGATGAGGACGCCATAGATAACTATCTAGTGGATTACTCCATAAAAAAATAGGACATTGAAGAAACATTACATGGAATTTCCCTTGATCTATGAGACTTGGAGGGCGAGTTGTTCAATATCAAAATCCAACATGAAATCAACATGGAACCAATGAAAAGTTACATCGAAGAATGGTTCAAGAAAGCTATCAATAACCTAAACAATGAAGGGCAATAAACAATTGAGATGATTCCTGTAACCATTGATTAAAACGATAAAAGGACATCAACAAGCAAATGAAAGCACGAGAGACCATCATAGTAAGTTTATGCTAATCATATCCTTCTTTTTCTTTATCAAGTCCTTCATCCAGTTATTCCACCTCTTTCACTAGAAAGGTTTAACCGAAGACTGATAACTCATCTTTTCTCTTACCAAGTCTTGCTAATTCATCTACCACCCACCGTCTTCCTTATAAATATTATTTCTTGTATTTATTTGCTTTATGGTCCATGGGAGCCCCAATCCTAGTATCTAAGACAAACACATTTACAATTTCAAAGAATATGTAACAAACTATATATTTTTTAGAAATTTCAAGAGAACTACTTTGGGAACAATCTCAAATGTGCTTTGTAACTCTGTTTTCAGATTATAAAGTATTTGAGGTTTATCTATCATTATATTTATTTGAGCTTCCCATGTGTCCAATCTGTTAAAGTTATCTTTGTGTATGCAAATCATCTTCTTTTTATTTTATGTGATCATAAATATTTATCTTAAACTATAATGGATGTGAGGCAATTTTTCTTATTTTTTTTAAATGTGTGAAGTGTGTGATTCCTGGTCTTTTCTCAGGAACTTTATTTAAAAAAGAAAACAAAAATATTTTCCTTTTATTTTCTCGCAATATTTATGTTTCTTTGAAATACTACGACAGACTTCTTTCAAGTCCCACATTATGAATATTTAGAAATCCCAAGAAAATATAAAGAGGAGTACCACCTCTATAAAGACACAGGGGGATTTACATCCTCGTGAGGTTGTCATTATGGTCCTAATGGATTCAAGCATCAGCAAGCCTTTGACCATTCCTTGCTTGGAAAGTCCTTGCATGTACCTAAAGTTTAAATGACCAAATATCTCATGCCATAATCTACTGCTAACATCAACATGCATAAGTAGTAAAGAACTGTCATGGTCAACAAACTTAGTGAATTTATACAAATTTTCTTTGTGATATACCTTATCGATTGCAATAATGGAATTTTCATGCATGTCAAGTAAAAAAACTGAATCTATTGTAAATTCAACCTTTTTACATGTTTGAGTGATATGCTAAACCGAGAGAAGATTTATAGAAAGCTTCCGAACATGTAAAACATTCTCAAAACTGCCATTAGGGAGTTCCACTCTTCCTTCTCCTGCTACTGCTAATGGATTATCATCCCCCATGAGAATAATGGGTCTTGATAATGAATTCAAAGAAGTAAAAGCTTCATCTTTGGCTGCCATATGATCTGATGCACCGGAATCTATAACCCATGAATCATATGACGAATTAATTACAACAAGAGCGTGATGATTAATTTTTTTAGGAGCATGATATTCTTCCTTCTTCTTCTTAGCTCCTTCAAGAATGAAGTTTCCAAGGTTGTTCTAATGAAGTGCCTATGCCATAAAATCAATTTGCTTCTTCATGCATGCATATTCTTCATGATTTGGTTTATTGCAATAAGTGCACTATTTTCTCTTCTTCTTCTTCTCTTTGGAATTTGAAGAGTATTTGGAACCTGAAGAATCCTTGAAGGGTTTGGAATATCCCTCCTTTTCTTTCTGTTTCTCCTTTCCTTTCTATTTGGATTTTTGATTGGATGACCCTTTTCCATCTTGCATGGTGAGTGCATGTTCTTTGGGTTCCTTAATTAGACCCATCTAAATGAGTCTCGCCTGCTCATGTGTGAGAGAATCAATGAACTTCTCCATGGTAGGCATCTTCCACTTTGATCCCAAGAGATATCTTCCAGAATGGAAAGTGGAGACATAGACAACATGTTATGGTCCTATCTTATCCAAGATTGTTAGAATAAGTTGATCCTCTTGTTTAGACTTATCAATACGATAAGATTCCAATCTCATTATCAAATATTTAAATTTGGTAAAGAAATCCTGTATATTATCAAAACTTTTAGGATCCAAGGTATTTAACTTTACCTCAAGCATATGACCTCTCATCTCATCCTTCTTTCCAAAGAGACCTTTCAAGGTGGTCCATATATCATTTGGAGTCTTTCATACGACAACATGAAACCATAAATAAATTGAAATTAATTCAATAAGAAATCTTGTGGCCTCATCCTTACGGTTCACCCATTTGGTCTTCTCAATCGCTAAAGTGGGTTCTATTTATGTCACCATTGTCAAATTGTACAATCATTTCCTTTTGAGTTGGAATTAAACCTTCATATTACATTCAAAATAATTGTACGGTGTGATAATTATCACCAAATTTGACTAAATAATTGGTGTAGTATCCATCCCTCTTATTGGTTCTAAAAACATTGAAAATTTACCCTCAATTTGCAAGTAAAAATCCTAAAAAAAACACAACAAAAAGTCGATTTTTGAAGAGTGTCTCACTCTGTTTGAAGGACACAAAGAGACACTATCGCACCCTGTGTGAAGGCCACAAAGTGACACTGTCACACCCTGTGTAAGGCCAAAGTACGACACTGTCTGCCATACTTGTAATTGTGTAAGTTTGTGTGCGACTGTCGCATCTTTCGACATGGAGAGGGTGCGACAATGTCATCTATGCAGATTACGATCACCAAAACTCTAATTTCCCTCTTTTCTGGCTTGTCTGGTTTGCTCCAAGCAGCTCAACTCTGATACCATGTCAATGTTTCATGGAAGTCTGCATATGAGACCTAGTCAAAGAAAATACAAACAAATCTTATTAAGAAAAGGATGAGAGATTCAATATGGAAGAATGAGAAAATATGTTCACAATAATCCAATGAGGTAATCAATGATGCTACAATGAATGAGTGATATACACTCATATAGGAAAGAACATTCCATAATTAAGAAATTTGAACAAACAATGAGCTTTTCTTAGAAATGCATGCATAATAATGATGGTCTAAAATAGAACTAGCTCCAGTTAACTACCACTGAACTAGTGAGTCAAAAATATAAATATTTCCAACAATGTTAATGTAACATAACACATTAAAATAATAATAAAAAATAAAAAATAAAATTTATGTCACCTCCATTATATATATATATATATATATATATATATATATATAACAACCAACCTACTCAGAATTTATCAAGTAGGGATCAAATCTAGAGTTGCAAAACTTGAGGAAATATTTGATCTCTTGGCACTTGCTTGATAGATCGAGAGTTAAATGGATCTAGGTTGGTGGTAGAGGTTTTTAATTTTATTTAAATGATAATATTGATAAAGGATTATTGGGGGATGGAAAGTTTATTATGGTCTTGAAAACAATTGTAAATCAGTTGATCTTTGGAGTTGGGATAAGAAGAAACTCCTCTTTGAGACTCCTGTTACACTTGTTATTATTTATGGATGTGAAGTCTGGGGCTGTAGTATCTCTCGTGAATCCTGGAGAAAGATAGATCAAATACAAAATAATTTTATAACTTATAATCTCAAAATTAAAGGAAATACACCCTATCCCATCCTCCTCGTAGAAACAAGCCTCTCCCCCATTGAGGGCATGGCTATGACTAGATACCTAATGTATAAGAACAAGTTAAACAACATGGAAGACAAAAGGCTACCTAAAATTGCTTCAAAATCAAGTCATAACCACCATCGACTCAAGCGAGGATGGCATAAAGACGCCTAGTCTTGGCTAAACTATTGGGGAACCATGAAAGAAACCATTTTGCAGAATAAAGATACTATTAAAAAAAATGTTAAATCAAAATTTAAGGAAAAAATGTGGCGTGATAAAGAGTTAGAGGAAGAAAGAAAATTAAGGTATTATAAAGATGTAATCAACCCTAATCTAGAAGATCAAAATTATCTATCTGTTTTTCCAAGTGTAAAGAAAAAAATAAG
>JZKD02S1665304.1:47205-66830 GCA_000966675.3 Picea glauca | reverse complement strand
ATCATCATCATCATCATCATCATCATCATCATCATCATCATCATCATATATATATATATATATATATATATATATATATATATATATATATATATATATATATATATATATATATTATACATGTTGGTATTTGGAAAAAAAAATAACAAAAATAAAAAAAAAAAGTATATATTTTAATTATAATAGTGAAAAAAATATTTTTTTTCTTTTGAGTTCACATCTTTATCTTATATATATATATATATATATATATATATATATATATATATATATATATATATATATATATATAAAATGTGTTTTGAACCTAGAATATCATGCAAAACTAAACCAATGGAAACCAATAACATAAAGTAAATTTGACTAAATTAAAATAAACTTATAATAATAACAACAATTTTACAATTATTTATTAAATTAAAATTAAAATAAAATTGTAATGATAATAGTTATAAAGATGGAGAAAGGCATCTTACTCCTGATAAAAATTAGAAGAGGCAACTCAGCCAGATATAAGTTCTTATCGTTCACTCACTTATTTTGTGAACATAGGAATAAGTCCCTGAATTGCTATGATACATGTTCACACCGATTTTGTGAACATGTGGATTTCATCTGTTTTGTTTTTGTTACAGGAAAAAATGTCAGTAGCTCACCAAAGCATTTATGAACTTCCTTTTTTATTTGTTGGGTCCCAATAGTATAATAATTCAGATGAGACACAAGGAATAATGAGGTTCGATTTGCTTTATTTTTAGTTGGCAGGGGTACCTGAGGCATTAAAATGAAATGAAATAGGCGGGTTCTACCTCAGATACCTTGTCTTTCTCTTTTCCACCTTGACGAAAAATATTATTCCACTTCTCATCTAATTCTCAGTGACGTTCAGTTCAATTCCTCTCTTATTTAGACAACTTCATTCAGTTTTAATCTAAATTCAAATGCAATGCTTGTTGAACGAATTGGGGCAAGGCAAAGGAGTTTGCAGCTTGGTTGCTGATCTGAACTCGAGAGGTAATTAGTTTCCAATGATTGGTTGATTCTATCACAACTTCAAAAGGGTCAGTTATAGATCATTTTACTTGAGCGATTTGCAATTAAAGGTAAAGTTGAAGTGTTATAATCTTGAATCCAAAGTGAATAAAACCTCCTTAGTTTCTCTTATGTGTTATATGTTATGCTTGTATTTAATATCCTATGTGTGGAAATTCATAGAAAAGAAATATAAGAACATAAGACACATAATGGATATGACACTTCCCTTGATAATTGAGTTCACCGTATGTTGGCTACGTCTTCGAGTCTTCCTTCCAAAGCTTGACCAATTTATTCTCCTCACTGTAATGATGTCTCTCCTTTACAATTTGTAAGGCCAAAGTCCCTTTTCGATGACGACAAAAGAGATCAGAATGTGATCATGAATGTATACAATCTTCACAAGTTCTCATGATCATGAGGCATCCATGACGCTGACATGGACATCATTCCCACATACTCAATACATAAAAAGAGGAAGAATACAATATGACCCCCATAATCATGGAGCCATAAATTTCCTTAGATCTACTGCTCAGATCCAAGCACAAATATGTAGCCCATACAAAGATTCTGAATTAGGAGATTTAGAAGTGCTTCATTGGCCACTTATCATGCAAGTGCCACAATTTCTGTGTCACATGTAACTGATTGGTTTGATGTGGAAGAAGAGAAGACAAGAAAATATAGAAGGAATAAGTTGATCTTGTTGCAGCCTCTCCATGCTCCTTCAGACCTGTAACACGCATGTTATGCTGCAACATTTAATGACAAAACAACATAATGAAAACCATGCTTACATTGGCTTCTCCAGAACTTATCTTGCTGATATGAAGCTTTGCTTCAAAAAAAGACCTCACCATTGGATTCGCATCGCCAAATTACCTAAAAACGACTATCAAATCATCTCCATCGGGCACAGTCACCTTTAGGCCTCCTTTGGCCTCTTTGCCTCGATCCACATGCAAATATGCATTAAATGCATTAGAATATGCATCGAAAATCATGCCATGTATGACCTGGGAAGAATGGTGCACACTCCTCCCCCCGTGCATTGGAAAAAAATGCGTTTTTAATTAAAAATTGGGGCGGATAAACCAAAAAGGCCATTGGCCCAAGTGGTTGACGTGCATTTGTTAAGGCTTGAAAATAGGGGGAGGTCCAGGGGTCAAGCCCGTGAGCCTCCCCATTTTGGACTATGGTTAAAACCCGTGGCATTTAGATAGAGGAGGGTATAACTTTGGTAGAACCGCCAGATGTAGCAGGACCTCCACCATATTTGGCAGGGTCCGCTATAATCTATTTTTTTTTTGAAAATCTGGAAATATGCCCTCATTGGGAATTTCGGGGGTGCCACGTGATGCCCTATTATTGGGCCACATGACACCCAACTATTCGCTCTCGACTGCCCAATTATCTTCCACGCAACTGCTGAATATACCCACCAGTTCAGATTCCACGTCATCTTGTATGGACTACCACGTAATCTTGTACAGACTGTCACGTCATCTATACAGACTGCCATGTAAGCATGTACAGACTTCCACCTCATCTGCCAAGTCATCTTGTACGTACTTCCATGTCATATGTATGAACTTCCACATCATCTTGTACGGACAACCACCTCATTTGGAACGTCATCTGCCATGTCACTGTATGGACTGCCACGTGGCACGATCTGATTGGTCCACAGATCGACCTGGAAAGTGCCAAATCTGGGTGACACATGATAGCCTTTGGTACTACCACATCATCATTCTGACGTCATGATGATGTCAGCATGCCACATGCAACCTTCCTTCTCCTGCCATGTGTGCTGTATGGATGTTGATGTCATCCATATAGATGATGACATCAGCAGTACAAATGTTGACTCATCCCTTACTGACTCTGCTAGGTTAACCAAACTTTTACCACGAGTATGTTTCAATCCGTAACTCCGTTTGATGTGCCGTTTGTGTCGTTGGAAAGATTGCAACGCGCTCTTCACAATCATGCCATTTCCACTGAGTTTTGGGAATTTTGAATTTTTCCCTTTCTTTGCCTATTGAGGCCATTCTAAGCCTCCTAGGACACTTCTGAAACTTCTTTGATGTTCCCTAGATCCATCCGGATCAGCTGCTATCTCAAATTTGCAATCGGATCAGTAGTGTAATCGTTGGTTGATATTTTTAAAGTGCGTTATTGATTCGTTCCAACTCAAGTTTTGTACGTTGCAGGCATTTGCATTCTGCATTATTGTTCTTTTCTCTTTGTGTGCAGGTAAAAATATATATTTACGCCGATAGGTGTACACCTATTGGAAATGGGCACAATTAATGACCTTTTAATCTAAAATTCTAATCTGATGGCTAACAATTGAAGATGCTGGCGTATTCTTCATCGTCCTCCCAAATCAATGAATGTGATTTACTATTCATAACTTCCTTGTATTTTTGAATGGATCCATTAACCTGTTTACTTTTTAACATTTACCTAATCATATTAAGAAATTACTATAACACCATATGATTGCCACATTTAAATGATTAACCTTTGGGATTACCATGTTTGGATGATTATGCGACACTAATTCAACTTCATTATTAGGTATTACATGTATCATATTAGAGGCAAGCACCTAATTCCACGTTTTCCATTGGAGGTAGGCGCCTCGTTTCCATGTTATCACATATTTCCTCAGCTGTCCGCACGTTTCATTCTCTACACGTATGCTATCGCAGATTTCCTCAGTTGTCCACACGTTTCATTCTCTACATGCATGTGATATGGGAGGATTCCATGCTTCCTAAAAGGCAATTTCAGGAAATTTATCATGGATTTTGCTGCTAAAAGAAAACACAATGACAAACAATTTATCATGGAGACTACCGCGAAAAGCAGTTTGAAGCCCCCCATGAAGAATTATGGTTAAGAATACGAATCCCACGACAAATCCCTTCCCACTTCCCTCCTTTGCATGCACCTAAATTGGAGGCCAAAGTTGGCAAAGCACAATTGCATGTATTAATCGAATACATTTTTATCCTTGCTAAAATTTGTGGAGGTCCATTTCATTGGTATTGTATTTTAGTTTTTAGATATTTGACATTTTGCATGTATTTGTTAACAGGGCCAAAATCTTATATCTACTATGGCTTTTAAGGAATGTTGTTCTTTTTAGTGAATCTCTGTGAATAATTACGATTAAGAATATGAAACCCATGACAAATCCCTTTCCGCTGCCCTCCTTCACATGCAACTGAATTGGAGGTCAAAGTTGGCAAAGTTCCATTGCATGTATTAATCGAATACATTTTTCGATATTCTGAAATTTTGCATATATTTGTTGACAAGGCCGAAAGCTTACTGATCTACTATGGATTTTAAGGAGTGTTGTTCTTCTTAGTGAAGTTTGTCTCATAGCTTGGAAAGTGTCTTTTACACAAACCTATTTAAAAAATTCTTAAAATTGTATAGGAGTTTTAAAAATGCTTAAAATTGTGTAGGAGTTCATAGTGGAAGATCATGAATTTGGTTTAGGAATATTGTTTGTTCAATTTATTTAATTTTACTCCACAATGTAGTTGTTCACTGCCCTTTGTGTTTGCATAGCTGACATGCATTTTCTTTTTCAACTACTTTTATAATATGTCTTTTTATAATGTTTGATTTGTAGTTAAGCTATTAAAAAACAAATTATTGTAATTTAAATAATAAGCTTACAAATTTCTTTCCCTCAATAGATAACAATGAAATTTATTTGTAATTTTCCATCAACGAATAAGAATTTAATTTATAAAGATAGTGAAAAAATTGTTTTAATTTTAATAAGACCTTTCTTTTCCGTCTATGGATAAAAATATCCAATAAATAAAAAAATTGGGTAGCTCAATCTATCTGTATGGCTGAGAGGTCACCTTAATTGTCCTTTAAATGGTGCATTGACTATAGATAAGATTATTTGTCCTTTAAATGGTGCATTAGCTTAGTGGGGCCAACACTGCAATCTTGATAACATTTCAGTCGCTCACACCGTTTACTTCTATATTTGTAGTACTAAGTGGAAAAGATAGATGATGGTTATATTTTAATGGACTTATTCAATTAAGAAGGTTCTGACACCATTTACTTCTATATTCTATATTTGTAGTATTTTGTAGTATTGAGTGGAAAATATAGATGATGGTTATATGTTAATGGACTTATTCAATTAAAGAGGACTGATCTGTTGTAGAAGCCCATTAAATTCTATATCTATAATAGTAAATGGAAATGATAAATAAAAGTTAATATTTTTGTTAACTTATGTAACTAAGGAGAATAGATATGTTGTTGAAGGCTATTTAATTCTATCTATGCACTAGTAAATGAGAATGATGAATAATAATAATTATTTTAAGATTTATGAAACTAAGGAGGAAGCACATTTAATTCATCTCTTAAGATTAACTAGAAACAATTATATAAATTTACATTCATTTCGAATTTTAATTGAAATTGAGCAATGAGGTTCACCTTATGTTAACATTATTAAAATTGTAATTGAAATTGAGCTATTAGGTTAAAATTGAAATTGAAATTAAAATTGAGGCAATAGGTTTAAATTGTAATTAAAATTCAGATTAGGTTTTAATTGAGAGACTAGGTTTTAAATTTAAATTTAAATTAAATTGTAATTGAGTTGATTATGTTTTTAAAGCACTGGAAACACATTTGATTTGTCCTAACATTAACCATAAACAACTATATGAATTTACATTGATTTCAAATTATAATTGAAATTGAGGGATTAGATTTACATTATTAATTTATGTTAGGGTTAAGCTTATTATTATTATTATTAATTTATTAATAACCATATTTTTTTTTTGTTTGTTAATTTGTGCAGGACCTGCGATTAACCTGTGGCTTGAGAAACCGCGACTCAGGGGCATCTAAGCCGTCAAAATCACCCGGGGATCGCACCCGGCCTGAGCCACACCAACCCTTAACATGGTTGGATTTTTTGTCWCYGCAGGTTTCGAACCGGTGACTTTAACATCACGGAGTGGCTTAACAACACACTCCGTCACCGACTGTCCTACACCTCGGGGACCATTTATTAATAACCATATTAATATATAATAATACTTTATTAAGTTTATTAATAAAGTATTAATAATATTTTATTAATGTCACTTTCATCATTATAATGGTTAATAATTTTATTAATACTTTATTGTTATTATACATAATACATTTATAAATATTAAGTAATAATAATAAAAATAATTAACTTTATTATTAGTTATTATTAATATAAGTAATTAGTTATATTATAAAAGGGTTCTTCAAGAGTAAACACATGTCTTTTATTTAATTATTATTAATTAATATTAATGCATAATCATGTTAGTAATAATGTACTAATAATATATTAAGGTGAATGGTTATTAGAGTTTGGGTTTGGGTTATTAGGGTTAGTACACATATATTTTATATAATGATTATTAATTAATATTAATGCTTAATTATGTTAGCTATAATGCATAAATAATATATCGTTATTAGGGTTTATAATGATTAAGGATAATTAATATAGTTATTATTGATATACAAGAGTTATTAATTATTATTATTAGTTAATAATAATGATAACTATTAATATTATTAATACTACTTTACTAATAATCACATTAATACATATCAATATTTTATTAAATTTATTAATAAACTATTATTAATACTTAATTAATAATAAATATTATAGACATTATAAATATTATTAATAAAGTATTATTAATACTTTGTTGTTATTATACATGATACATTAATGATTATTAAATGATAATAATAACTAACTATGTTATTAGTTATTATGAATATACATAATTAGTTTTATTATACAAAGGGTTCTTTACGCATATGTATTTATATTATATATAGATTGTTGGAAGTATGACTGTTGTTACACCAAAACCCACAGGTGATTAGTAAACTCACCACTGCTAGATTTCAAGGATCCACAAGAGGCGATTAGTCCCTTGTCACGATATACCGGGGAGCGCTGACTACTTGCAATTTTGTGCAACAATCTCCCCCCTCAGTGTGAGCCGAGTGTGTATCGAACTTGTGACCTCTAGCTCTGATACCAATTGTTGGAAGTACGACCGTCGTTACACCAAAACCCACAGGTGATTGGTAAACTCACCACCACCATATTTCAAGGATCCACGAGAGGATATTAGTCCCTGATCACGATTCACCGGGGAGCACTGACTACTTGCAATTTCGTGCAACAATCTCCCCCCTCAGCGCGAGYCGGGCGTGTATCAAACTCGTGACCTCTAGCTCTGATACCAATTGTTGGAAGTACAACTTCCGTTACACCAAAAAWCGTAGGTTATTGGTAAACTCACCATCGCCATATTTCAAGGATCCACGAGAGGYGATTAGTCCCTTGTCACGATACACTGGGGAGCGCTGACTACTTGCAATTTCGTGCAACATAGATACCCTTTATACAATAATTATTAATTAATATTAATAATTAACCATGTTAACAATACCGTATTAATAATATACAAAGGTCAAATGGTTATTAGTGTTATTTCTATAAGACGTCTATTTGTTTTAATGATTTGAAAACATGATTTAATGAGTGTGTGGAATTTATTATTTTTAGTATATGGGTTTTAATAAAAGTTCTATATGTGTGTGTCTATGCAGAATTTAATGAAAGTTTTTTTTATGGACGAGAGACTTATTTTTTTAATTCTCCCACCCATGACAAATGAAATCAATGAAATATATATATATATATATATATATATATATATATATATATATATATATATATATATTTATATAAATATATATATATATATATATATAAATATATATATATATATATATATATATATATATATATATATATATATATATATATATATATAATGGTCATAGTTTGTATCATGGTGCAATGTATACACTGTATCATCCATGTGTGGTCTACTTAAATGTCCTTATAACAATAATAATTCATCATCAAATTTCAAGTTGATTTTCTTTCAATTTCCTTAGAATGAGTATAAATCGTCATGTGCAAAGTATAAAACAAGTCAACATGACTTCCTTTAAATTTTATCAGAACAAATATAAGTCATCATATATAATGCATAAATCAAGTAGATTTGTTATGAATGTTCTTAGAATAGTATAACTCATCGTCACATGAATTTATTTCAATGTCTTTATAACAAGTACAAATTATTGAATGATTTACCAGATCAATGTCCTCAAAACCAATATAAATCAAGTAGATTTTATATCAATGTCTTCATAACAAGTATAATTCATCATCTACAAAGTTCAAGATGATTTGCTATCAATTTATTTATAACAAGTAAAAGCAATCATATTTAAAGTTAAAGATGATGTTTTATCAATTTCCTTAAAACAAGTATGATTCTAAGTTTCTTTCTATGTAATACAACACACCAGTTCAAAGCTCCTATCTTTGTGATGAAGGAAACACTTTGTTATATTTTCTTAAAAAACATGGAGAAAAAATTATTTCTATAATGCGTGGAACATGAACGAACCTTGTCATTTGAAAAACATAACCCAATGTTGTAATATGAAAATAAAAGTCGAAAGTTACAATATGCAGAACATAGTAATGTTGCAATGTGACCATCATATCCTTATTTTCGCAATGTGATGAACATAGCCCCATCATAGCTTCGTCGTCATCATCACATTTTGAAAAACATAGTAACATTGCAATGTTATAAACCTAACCCTATTTCTATATTGTGACAAACATAGCTTTGTCATCACAAAGTGATGAAATTTTATTATTGTTGCAATGCAGTGTGACACAAATATTCTAATGTCATAATGTGAGAAACATTTCAAAATGTCACAATATGAAAAACATATGCCTCCTCATCGCAATGTGACACAAATATCCTAACGTCATAATGTGAGAAACATTTCTAAATTTCACAATATGACAAACATAACCTATTGTCCCAATGTGACATACACAACCTAATGTCGCAATGTGAAAAACATAGCCCAACATTTCAATTAGATTAACATTCCTTGACGTTGCAATGTCACAAACATAACCCACTATAAAAATGTGATAAACTTATTCCAATGCCATAGTGTGATAAGAAAAAATGTTATGTTGCAATGTGATGACCATAGACTTATGATGTGATGTGACGAACAAAACTTGATGTTACAATATAACGAAGAAAACCTTATCAACATTGCAATGCGACAATAAACCATGGCTAACCACAATAAACATTGTCCAACATAGTTAACCATAATCAAATTGGTCTCAACATCGCAATGTGTCAAACATTTCCTAACACCACAATGTTACAAACATATGAATACCTCACAATGCGACATTCGTAATGTGACAAACATATGTGCATGTCACAATGTGATGAACATTCCCTATCGTCACAGTTTCACAAAAAAAACTCCATCATCGCAATGTCATGAACATTTTGTATTGTTGTGATGTGAAAAATACAACCTCCTCATCCTAATGTGATGAACATTGCCTCCTCGTCACAATGTGAAAAAAAATAACCCTTTGACGCAATGTGATGTACAAAACCTAATGATGCAATGTGACAAACATTGTCCAACATTGCAATGAGACGACCATTCCCCAACGCCACAATGTCACAAATATAACCCATTTTCAAAATGTGACACAAATATCCTAACGTCATAATATGAGAAACATTTCCAAATGCCACATTGTGATGTGACACACATATCCTAACATCATAATGTGAGAACCATTTCCAAATGTCACAATATGACAAACATATTCCTCCTCATCGCAATGTGACACAAATATCCTAATGTCATAATGTGAGAAACATTTTCAAATGTCGCAATATGAAAAACGTAACCCATTTTCGCAGTGTGTTGTACACAACATAATGTCACAATGTGAAAAACATAGCCCAGCATTGCAATGAAACAACCATTCCCTGATGTCACAATGTCACAAACATAACACACTCTCAAAATGTGACAAACCTATTCCAATGTTATAGTGTCATAAAAAAAAACCCTACGTTGCAATGTGAATGTGTCAACCATTTCCTAATGTCGCAATGTGATGAACATATGTGAATGTCACAATGCGACGAACCTTGCCCTATCGTCACAATTAAACAAAATAACCCTAGTTCTTCACAATAGCACGAACATTTTGTATTGTTTCTCTGTGAAGAATATAAACTCATCAACCCAATGTGGTTAACATAGCCTCCTCGTTGCAATGTGAAAAAAATAGCCTAACATCATAATGTTAGAAACATTTCCAAATGTCACAATGTGACAAACATAAACCATTGTTGTGATGTTTTGTACAAAACCTTATGCCGCAATGTGAAAAACATCTCCCAGAATTGCAATGAGATGACCATTCCCTGGCATCTTAATGTTAAAAATATAGCCCATTGTCAAAATGTGACAAACCTATTCCAATGCCATAATGTGCTAAACAAAAACCCTACGTTGCAATGCGATGATCGGAACCTTACAATGTCATGTCATGAACAAAACATGATGTTGCAATTTAACGAAAAAAAATTGATCAGCATTGCAATGTGTTAGTACCTTACGATGTGATGTGACGAACAAAAATTGATGTCACAATCTAATGAAGAAAATATTATCAACATTGCATTGTGATAGCAAACCATGGTTAACCATAATCAACATGGTCAAACATGGTTATCCATAATCAACATGGTCTCAACATCACAATGTGTCAAACATTTGATAACGTCGCAATGTGACAGACATATGCGAACATCACAATGCGACGCCCATTTCCCTATCATCACAATTTAACAAAATAGCCCCATCGTCGCAGTGCCATGAAAATTTTGTATTGTCTCTCTATGACGGATATAACCTCATCAACCCACGGTGATCAACATTTTATTCTCGTCGCAATGTGACAGAAATAGCCTAATATCATCACATGAGAAACATTTCCAAATGTCGTAATGTGACAAACATAACCCATTGTCACAATGTTATGTACAAAACCTTATGCCACAATGTGAAAAACTTCACCAAACATTGCAATGAGACAAACAATCCCTGACGTTGTAATGTGAAAAATATAAACCACTATCAAAATGTGAAAAATCTATTCCAATGCCATAATGCGATACAAAAAAAACCTTACCTTGCAATGTGATGACCGTAACCTTACTATGTCATGTTATGAAAAAAACCTGATATCGCAATTTAACGAAGAAAATTTGATTAACATTGCAATGAGATAGTGCCATATTAAACCATGGTTAACCATAATCAACATGGTCCAACATGATTAATCATAATCAACATGGTCCCAATGTTAGAATGTGTCAAACATTTCCTAACGTTGCAACGTGACAAACGTTGCATTGTGATAAACATTGGTCTTTCATCATAATGTGATGAACATAAACGATTATCACAATCTGTCAAACATATCCCTAGAGTCACAATGTGAGGAACATATCCTCATGTTGCAATGTGACACACATATCTTGTCATCACATTTGAAAGACATTTCCAAACGTTGCAATGGGACAAACAAAACCCATTGTCACAATGTGATGTATTCAACTCAATGTGGTAATGTGACAAACATAGACCAACATTGCAATTAGCCAAACATTTCCCAACGTAGAAATGTAACGAACATAACCCACTTTCGAACTATGACAAACCTATTGCAACACCATAATGTAACAAAGAAAAATCGTTTGTCATATTTTGATTACCATAACCTTATGATGTCATGTGACGAACAAAGCATAATTTCAGCCTTGGGCATGGTCAACCATCATAAACCTTAGTCAACCATAATCAATCGTGGTCATGGTCAACCATAGTCAACCATGGTGATTGTCAATTATTGTATTAAAGTATTAATACTTTAGTAATGTATTATTAGTGTATTACTACTTTAATAATGTATTTATATAATTATTAGTACTTTAATAATGTGTTATTACTTCAATACTATATTATTAATGTATTAATAATTTAATATTTTACATTATACATTCTTGATGCAACACCCCATCCTCAACATGTTCTGCCTGACCTCCCGGTCTAAGGATCATTCTTAATTTCCCTTGAGCCAAAATGGCTCTTCGATTCCTAGCTGGAATATTCACACTTGTAACCACAAGTCCTTCTTAGGAGTTACGCCTGTGTGAACAAGCACTAGGTGAAAACTCTTACCCAAGTGACCAATCGATGTGACCACAACCTTTTCCCGAAAAGGGCACATCGGGTTTCATGACTTCGTGATTCTTGTTGTTGAGTTCCCCGACTCCTTCAGATCCTGAAACCCTGAAATGAGCTAACGGACTTCTAGATCCTCCCTTAAGTCCTTCTGATGTGACCCTCTACAACAACCTGGGGCCCAACCTTCGAGTGCATCAAAAATTCGTGACTCGGGAGTTCACGATACACGACTCCTCCTTTTCCCCAAAGTTCGAACTTGCAACTTCTTTGTTGTGGGTCGACGACCCAGATCCTTCCACAATCTGATGGTCCAGATATTGTCAGGATTTCACGAATCGGGATTTTGCGATTCTTTCCTCCTCATCACATCTTTCTCCACACCCCCGAATTCTGAAATGACGAAATTCAAGCACAAGATCAACGACTCTTGTTGACCCAGATCTGACTGCTATTCTCCCTCCTGAGATTCTGAATGCTTAAGGACTCTCTCCTTAACCCTTCCATTGATCGGCAAGATCCAACAGTCCACGGGAAATAGGTAGTTCTCCCTCTGAGAAACTTCAACCGTCCGTTCAATTTCTTGATAAATCCTGGCCAAATAACTTGGCGTCCTTTCTCCTGAACTTGACTTCTGCGAGGTGACTTCAACCCTCGTCTTTCCTTCGATTCCTTCAAGGTATATATCCCTCTTGAGATTGGTTCTAGCTAAAAACTCAAGGATTCCAAGGTATTCTTGCGTGCACTATTTGTGGATTTCACGATAATCACTGATTACCTGATGTCTTCCTCTTCTATGCACTCCTTGCAACATAAATCCTTCCACCACTCGCTTGGGTTGGAAAAGTCTAAAATTTCAACTGGCCTGCGCACTCCCTGCACGACTATGTCCTGAAATGGTTTCTGTTGATATGAGAACAATGGTATCTCTCCTGAGCTTCTTTGAGATAAAACTCAAAAACTTGTCAATGTACTCTTTGCGGACTTTCACTGCACTCCTTGCAGGAATTCTTAGGACAAGAAATGATTGAAACTCATTCTCTCCCTCTCATAGACATCATACATTCAACATGAAATCAAAGATACATAAAGCATTGAAACAAATGCATAACAGAGCATATAAGAAAACTGTAAACATACCATTAATAGATGCAAACAATAATCACCACAACACCATGCAACTGAATTAAATCATTTTCATATTAATTCCAGTGCTTCTATACATGGGCTCAATAGTGACAACTATATTCTTATACAACTTTACGTTCTGTTCTCATGTTCTCTTGCTCTACATCTCTAATTCTTACAATGAGAATAATGATCCAATCCATTACATGCGAGGGATATTTCTAGAGTTTTGCTCCTACAGCTCTAGCTATCTAATCGAATTAAAGTCTACAACTACTTTACATTCATTACATTAAATGCCTCCTTATCCGACATATGACAAAAACTGATCAAGATCTGTATTACAACTCAAAACATAAATGTGAATGCATCCTTTCAATAAATTAAATTAATGTTCTCATCTTTCAAATTCAAAACATTCTCAAAATATGCGCTGATGCATATCCAACTATCCTCCACTTGCGCGTGCTTTGCTGGCTTGCTTACAATGCTCCTGCATCATACTCCTCTAGCTGAAAAATTCATGAACCCCTGTTCATGAGCTCATGCAACGTCTGTCCATGTTTCTGGATATTCGCTTCACTTTCCTAACCGACATCCTCAATCGGGTGTCCCTTCCATTTGACAAAATACTCAAAATATGTCTTTCTCCAGGTCTTTTTGCTAACTCTTTGATCAATGATCTTTTCCATCTGCGTCTTTTCAGCTACAAGCATCTGTTTGACCCACTGGAATTCCTTTTGATCCTCTGATCCCTCTATTTCATCTTCTCTTTAAGAATACAGATCGACTACATTGAATATGGGCGATATTCCTACCCCATCCGACAATTCTATCTCATAAGCATTTGTCTCAATTTTCCTTATTATTTTACACGACCCTATATTTTTCATTTTCAGTTTATTATATGTTCCCCTTGGGAATATTTCCTTTCTTAGATGCGCTAAGACCAAATATCCCACTTCGAACTGAAGTTCTCTTCTACGTTGATCTGCTCTGTGCTTATATTCCTGGTTGGAATTCCGTAACCGCTCTTTGATATTACTGTGGAGCTCTTGCATTTCTGCTACAAATTCTTCTTCTCCAACACTTCTTAATTCACTCTTTTCTAAGTCCCTCAACTCAGATACTCCTCTCGGCTACATTCCATACATTATCTGGAATGGGCATTGTCCTATGATTATGTTAGGTGAATTTGGAATGGGCTCTGTCCTGGGCTTGTGGCAGAATCTGATCCCACTGACTATGATGTTCAACTACTAAACTCCTCAACAAATCCCCTAAACTTCAATTCACTACCTCAGTTTGTCCATTTGTCTAAGGGTGATATATTGAGCTAAAAGATAAATCTGTCCCCAACTTCTTCCACAGTGTCCTCCAGAAATGACCAACAAATTTGGTATCCTTGTCTGAAACAATACTTTTGGGTAAACCATGAAGTCGAACAACTTATTTGAAAAACAGGTTTGCAATGTGTGTTTCATCACTGGTTTTCTGACATGGAATGAAATGTGTCATTTTTTAGAATATGTCGACTACCACGAATATGGAATCACAACCTCTCTGTGTCCTTGACAGTCCTAACACAAAATCCATGCTTATCGCGTCCCACAACCTCTCTGGTACTGGAAATGGTTGATATAATCCTGTAGTCTGTCTTTTTCCCTTTGCGTGCTGGCAAATTCTACAATTAATGTAACAATGTACTATTAATGTATTAGTAATGTCATTAAGGTCAATGTATTATTACTTTATTAATGATTTACTTTATCATTGTATTAATACTTTATTAATGTTTTACTATATTAATACTTTAATAATGTATTTATTAATGCATTTAATACATTATATATATATATGAAATGTATCTCTTTTTTTATTATTGTAATAACATATTATTAATGTATTAATTTATTACTGTATTAATACTTTAGCAATGTATTAATTAATATTGTATAAATGTATCAATTAATTAATACATAATTACATTATTAATATATCAATTAATTAATACATTACATTATACATTACATTATTTATTAAAAACATATTAATGTATTAATTAATTAAATGAATATATTATAGTACACATTAATGTATTAATTTCATTCATAGTCATGACCATAAGAAACCATGCTTATAGTCAACCATAACCAACCAAGATCATTTTCAATAAATGTACTAATGTATTAATATTTTAATAATGTATTTATTAAGTTATTAATATTTTAATAATGTATTTATTAAGTTATTAATACTTTAATAATATATTTATTAATTACTGTTTTTAAATTCTTGTGGTGTGAGTTTTCAGAATTATTGTCTCAATTTTGCACAGTGAAATTCATTTTAATCCACATTTCAAATCATTTACCTGCATTCATCTTCATGACATAATGGTCAATTAAAAGGGTAGCATGCTAGAGTTATAAATATGAAAAATTGCAGAGAAAAATAGGTAGGTCAGCTTTAAAACTTAAAAGAAAAACCTAGAAGCTTAAGAGAGAAACCTAGAAACTAAAACCTAATGTCGGTTTAAATTTTGGTCAAACTCTGAGATATTGGTATGGCCTACATTATATAATTTCTATGGTAGGATAATAGTTTCTTATGGTAAGATAATAGTTTCTAAGAAATGATTCTAAAACACAATAATTAGTTTCTTGGTTAAAGAAGGTTGTGTAATAAGGATAATGTTTTAGGATTATTTTTAATATAGTCTTGTTTGTTGATTAAAAAGTTTAGGCAAAATTATTAAAATGTTTAGTTATTAATTATTAAAAAGTGGTTAGGTAATTTTTGTTAATTAGAGGTTAGGTATAATTATTAATTATTAAAAGGCTAAACTAATTGGAAAAGAGAGGTAGGACATCAAACCTAGTTTTTTGGGTTCTCTTGTTGTTTTAGTACAGGGAGCCAACTTCTACTTACCTCTAGGCCACTATCTCTGTTCATGTTGTTTGGGTGCTTCATTATCTCTAGGGCTTCTCTAATACGTCGTTTGAAAAAGTGGTCTTCTTTAGCGAGGATTTCAGTGTTCTCAAGGCATATATGGTGCTTGGTTTTGAGAGAGTGTTCTGCCAAGGACGAGGTTCGAGTCCGTTCTCTCTTGATGTCTGCTTCATGTTCTTTGATTCTTACTTGGAATGATCTTCCTGTTTCTCCAATGTAGCACTTACTGCAAGAACATGAAATCTTATAGATTCCTTTCCCTTGATGCTTGTCCATAGGATCTTTTACGGACTTCATTTTTTGTTTTACAGTTGTAAGAGGTTTGAACGAAGTTGTGATCTCTTTTCTTCTTAGAACTTTGGAGATTTTATCTGTGACACCTTGGATGTAGGGGAGGTAGGATTTTTTAATGGAGGTTAGAGTGTTTTGAGAATGAGGTCTTCTTGCATCTTTACTTAAGGCTTTCTTGATTTCTTTATCTTTGTATCCTATACCTTTAAAGACTTTTGTTAAGTGATCTATTTCTTGGTGTAGATGCTCTTCACCAAAAATTATTTTTGCCCATATGGCTAAGGTGTTAATGACCCCCATTTTCTGTGTCGGGGGGTGGTGGGAGTGAGCATGTAGGTAGTTGTCTGTGTGGGTTTTCTTTCTAAAGATCTTGTGTCCTAGGGTTCCATCTTGTTTTCTTGTGATTAATACGGCTAGGAAAGGTATACTATCATTTTTTTCTTGCTCCATTGTGAATTTAATGTCTTCTAAAATTCCATTGAGGTGATCAAAGAATTTTAACAATTCATCTTTTCCATGAGGCCATTTGACATTTGTGTCATCTACATACCTTTTCCATCTTGAGGGTTTTAGTGGGTATGTATCGAGAGCCTTCTTCTCAAATTTTTCCATAAAGAGGTTGGCCACAATTGGGGATATGGGGGATCCCATGGCTACTCCACTTGTTTGTTCAAAGAATTCACCTTGGAAGCTGAAGAAGGTGGATCTAAGGCAAATTTTTGCTAATTTGGTTGTCCCTGGGTCTGTGACTTCATTGATAACCTGAATAGCTTCATTTAAAGGGATTTTAGTGAAAAGTGAAACTACGTCGAAACTGATGAGCATGTCTTCAGGTTCAACTTTTTCTTCTTTCAAGAGTTTTACAAAGTCATTAAAGTCCTTGATGTAAGAGTTAGTTTTACCTACTAAGGGTGCCAATATTTTAGCTACAAATTTCGCAAGTTCATAGGTTGGGGAACCAATTGTGTTGACAATTGGTCTGAGTTGAGCGCCTTGTTTGTGTATTTTCGGTAGTCCATAGATTCTTGGCATGATATGACAGCTGGGAGTAAGTCGCTTATTTGTCCTTTCATCAAGATTAGTTTCGTTAATGGATTTTTTTGACTTCTTTGATGATTCTGGAAATTGGGTTGTTTTCTAGTTTTCTATAGTTGCCACTAGTGGTGAGGTGCTCATTCATTTTGGTGATGTAATCCACCTTGTTCATCACCACGGTGGCTCCTCCTTTATCGACTTTTAAAATTACGATGCTATCATTATTTCTTAGGTTTTGAAGGGCTTTGAGTTCATTATTGCTCAAATTACTTCTCGGTGGTTTAGCATTCTTTAGCACTGATGCACAGTCTCGTCGGATGTCTTCTTGGTCTTCTTCATCTAAAGAGCCCTTCAATCGGTGGGTCTCCGGTACGCTATCAAGGTCTCCTCGCCCCACGCAGCGTCGGTGCTCGACAACTCCTTCCCGCCCTCGCAGGGCACCTTCGACATCGAAATCATGGACATCATGAGGCTACTCCTAGACTTCCTCTCGTAGACGGGGATCCTTTGATGGCCAACGTATACCCCTTCTTCAGCTACCTCTACAACCCCGTCGATATCTCGCTCTAGTACGCCCTCTTCACCTCGCCGACGCCTTCCTTCTCCGACACCGAAAATATCGCTTACAATAATCTGTTCGACGCCATAGTGGATGCCCTCTTCTCCGCCATGGAGGCTCTCGGCCACGCTGACATAGCGGTGGTGGTTACGGAGACCGGGTGGCCGTGGTCAGGCCCGAACACCGATGCTGAGAACCCCGACAACGCTGGGACTTATAATTAGAATCTTGTGGCTCGTGTTCTGTTGGACGCTGGGACTCCCACGAGACCCTGCGTGGCCATGGAAGTCTATCTGTTTGGTATGTTTAATGAAGATATAAATCCCAAGGAAACGTTTACAAAAAAAAATCTGCAATACAAAGACATATAATGGATAACTTACCAAGCAACGAGATTCATGGCCGTCTTTAAGGTGTTCATACTCTTTACAATATTTTTTAGCTATTTTTATTAAAAGTATCCTTCTATTATATCCCTTGTATTTTTTTACAAGCGAGATAATATTTTCGATCACCCAAAGCCTCGACCGATGCATATCTCATGTCTCAGCCTTGTCCTCCTTGAGCAATGTTATGTGACATTTTTCCTTACCAAACTTTAAGTGACAATTAACTTAAAAAATCAACTTCAGTAGTTTCACTGTTTTTAATGCAATTAACAAACAATTCTTTTTTGTATTCTGACCTAAAAATATCCCTTTTAACCTTTGCAAACCATCGCTAGTATAGAAAAATGTTGAACATCTTTAATATTTTGAACTTTTTAAATTATATATCACTTTTTCGTCGGACTTCTGATGACTGTTGACTAGAGAGACATTTCTTAACGGACAAAAATATTGACTTTGTCAAACGTCGGTAATAGATCATTGACCTGGTCAACCATCATATATTCAATGATCATTGACCTGTCCAACCGTCAGATATTCAGTGATAAAGTTTATGTCATCAAATATTCGACGAACTTCGGGGATTTAAAAAAATTATAAAAAATACAAGTAAAATCTGACAGTATTGCCAATTTTATCGGTACTGTCGGAGTACGATGTCACTTTTTCCTCCCTTATGTAGTAGTAAATGTACGTGAACTTGTGGCATACTACACACAAGGAGAGACAACTAGACAACAATATTCACTTCTACATCTATAGGGAAGTCGTTAGGGAAAGCATTCATAAGACACCATGCATACCACCACAGGTGGTAGAAGCATATAAGCTAGTTGTGTGCGTTAAGGCAGGGCACCATCATATGTGTATCTAAGCCAAGAAGGATCCAAGTCAGGAGTGGATTCCCACATGATATCGGGTAACTGAGGAAGAGATGGGACACTCAATGGAAGATTGTGATGATGATTGGAAGATCC
>JZKD02S1665304.1:31368-46713 GCA_000966675.3 Picea glauca | reverse complement strand
AAGAAATTGTGCGACAGGAAACCCAAGTCAGAGAAAAACTTGCAATGGATAGGGATACATTACAAGTTTTTTTGGCAACATGGAAGCAAACCTGATGTGGCTCGGGACGAGCCACATGTTAGTGTTGGGGGCTTGTTGGAGCAGGATTTTTTGAATAATTTTTGAGAATCGTGCAGATGCGGATTGCGTGACATTTTGGAAAAGCAACAACGCATGTGGAAAGCATATGGCGCATTATTAGGAGTCAGTGCGCAAGAAACGAGAGTTATTTAGGAAGTTTTGGGACATTTTTTCCACTTTGTAACCATGTTGTAATGGGCTTAGCCCTAATGAAATACTATAAATATGTAATGGGTTTTGGGTAGAAGGGGATCAAGGGTGATTTTAAGAAACCCCCCTAAATTTATATGTATAATAAATGGGTGTATCCCCATGTTACATAGGAAAAATTGAAAGCTATTTTATCAATAATATAATATGTATATATAATGTTTTGACGAATCTTTTAGTCAATTATATAATATTGTAAAATCTTGGCGAATTTTTCACTAAATTATAAAATCTTGTAAAATCCTGGCGAATCTTTCACTAAATTATAAAATCTTGTAAAATCTTGGTGAATCTTTTACTACAATATAAAAAATTATGAAGTCTTGATGGATTTTTTGATAAAGTATAAAACCATATATAATAATGGGAAAATATATTCATTAAACTATAATATACTCATTTTACATGTTTGAAAAAGAAACATAGTTTTTCCCTCCTCCAAAGAATGTTGCAAGCAACAGGGGTTGTGTTTGCCAAGTTTCACATGTTCACTTCTAAAACATTTATGATTTTCCAAGGGGGTGGTGGGTTTATTAACCACCAAGATTCCAATCCCCTTGAGGCATGTGCTTATAATTTCCATTAAGGGGTTCCCCAACTTCCATTAAAAATATTTCTATGAGACAAAAATTGACAGAGTTTTGTCAAAAAGCTTGGTATACCCCACCAATGACATCTAGAGATTTTTATTCCCACACCAATGACACTATATCATTGTATATCGTACCAATGACATGTAGGGCTTCGCTTGCTGTAAAATATTTTCAATTTTGTGTTCCCCTTCTATAGGATATCTAAATAAAAATAACTTAATTAAGAGAAATGATTCATGATATGTCTACCTAGTTACCTAACCTAAAACCAAATTAGAAATACATTGTTAGACCATATGAATCTATATTTCATCTAAATAAAACACAAACATGAATAACATACATATATACAAAAAACAATCGTAGACTTTCAAATTGCTAAACAACAAGTAGAGACTGAAAAAATGCTAAACATATGTACATGACGTAAAAAATGTTCTTATGAGCAACTGACAAAAAGAAACAATGGTCTTTAAACAAATGTTAGAAATAACAAAATCTAGGCATATAAATATTAATATCATGGTAATTATTCATATAATGGTATTCTTATGTGTAAAAAACTTTAGGAGATACTAAATGTGAAATAATTAAGTCATTCCATGATGACGATAATGATATTCTCAGTTAGACTACCATAATTAAGCATGAACACCAAGAGATGTAGATTTAGTAAGGGTTATTATGCCATCGTGTGTGTGTGTGTTCCTATCACTAGCATGGTGCATGAAATGCATCGCCATTCTTATAGAATGGGATGATGATCTATGCATAGTCTATGCATGAGAGAGTGCTACTTTATCAACCTTAGCCAGATGCATCAACACCATCGTTGCATTAGAAGTTCTTAGTGCATTTCTTTCCATTAGCTTTCAAAACTTCTCTCAAGTTTAAAATTGTCTAAAGAAGATTGAAGTAACTAAGGTTTATGCTACAATTGTGGTTGGGAGGAAGCAACATAGCTATGAACCTTTGGAGGTCGAATAGCTTGAAATGTTCCAGTACTATGGTTGAAATTTTCTAGATCTCTTGAGTAACACTTTATGGTCCTATTTCATACTAGTGAATGTGTTCTTCCCTATGGATGAGATTTACTGTTATAAATAAACAATTAGGATCTTAAACTAATCTTCAACTCAGAACCTAAATCTCCTTCAATGAATTATGCTCTTTATGTTGGAAATATTCTACGAGATTTAAGCTCTTGAAACATCTTCTA
The DNA here is from genome assembly GCA_000966675.3 of Picea glauca. Lineage (NCBI taxonomy): Eukaryota > Viridiplantae > Streptophyta > Pinopsida > Pinales > Pinaceae > Picea > Picea glauca. The sequence continues at coordinate 44,571 of JZKD02S1665304.1, read as the reverse complement.
CAGGCATGAAGACATGCACAATCACAATATTTTGAACTCTCCATCCATTCAACTAAATTTACAAGAATTTTGAACATAATGGTGGTTGTCCAACATAAGTCTCTCATGAGACACATCGCATATGATGTGTAGATGATTATACATCGAATAATAATATCAAATATCTATATCTTTGCAAGTATTTTGTGTATGTGTATGTGCAACTTTGATATGGTATCAGACCAAATGTCACTAGTACATACATGGTCAATATTCGATGAAATATTACGACGACAAGGATAAAATTAATGGTGTTGCCGAATTTGTTTTTTGGGCTCCCCGATGTTCATTGTAATTACAAATTTGTTCTCTATATGTCGAACTTTCGATGAAATTTCGTTGAAATTTCGACGCATTCTCTATCCATCGAACTTACGGCGAACTTTCATCGAAAGTCCCACAAACGTGAAGAGACCTGTGAAAATGCCATGGTCATCACCGTCATCATTGCCATCATAGTCATCATCATCGTCATCATCATTGTCTTCATCGTCGTTGTCATCGTCATCATCATCATCATCGTCGTCATTGTCATCAGTATCACCATATTCAACATTATCGTCGTCCTCCTTATCCTCATCATTTTCATTATCATAATCATTGTCATCATCATCATCGTTGTATTCATCATCATCATCATCGTCATTATTGTCATTTTCATCATCATCGTCATTTCCATTGTCATTACCATAATCGTCATCATCATCGTCAACGCCATCATCATTGTCATCATAGTCATAATTTCCATTGTCATCATCATCATCATCATCATCATTGTCATTATCATCATCATTTTCATTGTCATTGTCATCATCATTGTCATTTTCATCGTCATCGTCATCATCATTGTCATTTTCATCACTGCCATCATCGTCGTTGTCATGATAGTCATCATCATCGTCAGTGTCATCATTTTCATCACCATAGTGACCATTGTCATCATCCTCTTCATCATCATCATCATGGTCATTGTCATCATCATTTACATCGTCATCGTTGTCCTCCTCCTCAACATCATCATCATCATCATCCTCCTCCTCATCATCATTTCCATGGCCATCACTGTCATCATTGTCATCATCGCCATCATCATCATCATCATTGTCATCATCACCATCGTCTTCATCGTCATCATCATCATCATCATCGTCATCATCTTCATTGTCAACATCATCATCGTCATTGTCATCACCATAATCAACATTGTTGTCATCGTCCTCCTTATCATTATCATCACATTCATCGTCATCATTGTGATCATCGTCGTCATCATTATCATTGTCATCATCATCAACCTCACAAGTACTGACCTTTTTTCTTTCTAAAATTACTTTTCAATCTGTTGTTGTTACAAATTTTCTTATGATACTTTACTATGCCATTTGATTCACTATTTTTTTTAAACCATCTTAAATTTTGTTTACTAAGAATATTTGGATGATTGGATGTCCAAATATTTACTTCACATTTCGTCCTTCTGCAACACCAATCCTAAAACCACAAGAGTTCATGGACATTTGATTAAGAGTGGATAATAAATACCATATAGCATATAATCCATGTCTATCTCACCAGTCATCATGTGAATTAATTTCAATACTCTCATATAGATAGATTAAATTATAATAATCACCTCTGAAATCACTATAGTAGATTGTCAGTTACTTTAAGAAGAGGGGAAAATATATGATTGTTAGTTATTTTAAGAAGAGAGGAAAAGATAAGGTTTTAGGAGGTTTTTATCTTTTGGGTTAGGTAAAACCCTTTGACTGGACAGGGTATAACTCCAAACTTGGTACTAAGGTCAATCAAGACTTTCACATGGTCTTATCTACAAATATCCCATTAGCATGGGGAAATACCATTGACACCTTCTCTGCCTTAGCACAGAATCAATGTTTCTAGGTTAACATGATCGACACCAAGGAAGGAATTGGTCAATTGATTTAACTTGATGATAATGACTACTAGGATTTGAATCAGGTCTCATTGTGGAAAGATTGCTAACTTGCCACTAGGCCACAACTCAACACACTAGTTTTGTTCAATTTCGTTAAAGTGATTGCATAAAAAAAACACCAGCACAATGGAGAGAATGACACACACTCGCTAAGATTTTTCTTTGCTATTAATATGTATAATAAAAGTACATATGCTAAGAAAATAAATAAAAAAATAGAACATAAATAGTGTCATTTAGAACAAATGCCTCAAAGAAAACCAAAATCTTTACATGAACTTCATTGAAACTAGAAAAACAAACAAATGTTTTTATTAATGAGAATAGGCACAAGTGATCGAGGATGGGAACTGAATTCCCATAATGTTGTCAAGAAACTGTCTCAATAAATGATATAGTAGATGGAAAAGAGTTTGGTTGAGGCTAAGAGTGATCTAATGAAAATGCTGACCAAAGAGAGATAACCAAATGATTTCTGAATAAAACGGTCTAAAGTCTCAACAAGAGCTCCAACATGCACCAAGATGGTCTTCCCATCATAAAGTGTCTTTATCTTGCACATGTGAAAAAAAGGAACAACATTTAAAGGTGACATCTGATGCGGGAGCATCGTCATCAAAGCACGAGTGGAGGAAAACTCATCACCCCAATGCACATTTTTGAAGTGATTTTGAATTTTAAAGAGGGCGTGTCACGAAATATCTGAAAATATTGTAATTAAAGAACATCTTAAATGTTTAGGAGCTGAACCATTGCATGAGATTGATGGGGAGTGTATTTTCCTTTAATGTAGTAGATTGCAGTACATATTCGAAGCATTTTATCTTATCTGTCTGTCTCAAACATTTATTGTAATAAGCCTTAATAGTTGAAAGCTTTTAATTTGATAGGATAACACTAAGGTAGTCGGAGGGAAAATATCTATGACCTCTTTTGTATAAATAAATGTATTGTTTCCCAGAAGAGGTTGCTGAAGTAGTTGTTGTTGAAAGCGTGGAAAGTTATTTGAATTTTTTGTAGAGACTTTTGAAGCTTATCAGAGAGTATGAGCCCATGTACATTTCATTTGAATGAATATAATATAGAAGCGTTGATTCAAAATTTTTGGTGTTGCTATTATTGTGTCTATCTGAATGAATGGTAGACTTTCTGTTTAATTGAAATTCTATGTTATTTACTTGTTCTTATGTTGTGAATGCATTACATGGTTGAATGTATAAATCTGTGAGGGTTTAGATAAGATTCATTTGTTTCTCTTCACGAGATTATGCAAGGAGTGCATATTATCTGCAAGGAGTGCATATTATCTGCAAGGAGTGCGTTAACAGATTCTACTTTGACTCAGAAGCTCATGAGAGATAATGTGGACCATTGTATGCAAGGTGTGCATATTGTCCACAAGGTGTGAATAGACAAAGTCTTTTTGAATCAGAATATCAGGAGGAATAACTCAAAGTTTACTTGCAGAAGAGTGTAAAGAACTATTGCAAGGTGTGCACAGTTGCTCACAAAGAAGTTGAGTCATGGAAGAATACCTATTGCAAGGTGTGCACAAAGTCAAAATTCGACTAAGTGTCAAAGAAACACTCTGAGAGTTAGAGGATTCGAGGAAGAACAAGCTCAGAAGAGGTTGCGGGCGAGAATTATTCAATAGGGAGGAGCCCTTTAAGATTACCCAAATTAACGAGCAAGATCCATTCCAAGGAAGAAGGATCATTCTAGACCATTAGATCTGGAAGATTTGCATGAAGGTTATCCTTGGATTCCTTTGACACTCTGAGTATTTGGAGGTTTTAAATTGTTTTGAGAGCGATATCACCAAAGTCCCGAAGATGAGAAGTGAATCCTAGTCGTCGGTATCAAGGAGGATACGTGGCAATAGATCAGAGAGTTCGTGAGAAAGAACTCCTGAAGCTTTGTGTGGAGAAAAGAGAAAAATTCATGAAGTCATGAAGGATGAAATAGATCTGGACATTTGGATCCAGAAGAACACGTGGCAGAGATCCACGTACTTTGTAGGAAAAGCGCTTCGGAAAAATGTATGTGTGGAGTGAGACAAAATCCCCAAATTCATGAAGTAGCGAAGTCCATCGAGGCCATTGATATGAGGAGGACATGCGTCAAAAAATTGTGGACTTTGGGGAAAAGAGAACTTCAGAGAAAAGTGAGGGAGGAGTGCGAAAAAATCCTGAAGTCCGAAGTAGCGAAGTAGATTGCGACCATCGATCTGAGGGGGACACTTTTCGTCAGATTGCGGGATCCAGAAGTGTGCATCCGGGGAAAAAGGAATAAGATGCATTCAAAACCACCGAATCCTAAAGTTGCGAAGGGGGATAGCCATAGGTCATATCCCGTGGTCATATTGAAGAAGATCCTAGCGTAGGAGCTAGTTCTCGCCAATTAGTGTTAACAAAAGTGCCAGAGAACGAGGTTGCATGTGAATTGAACCTGCGTGGTAACAAACAAGGAACCTGTGTAATTTGTTCCAATGTCTAATAGAGGCCTAAAAAGTTGATTCAACTTAGTGTTTTGAAGATCCTTGAACAGGAGGTCGAACAACCCCAAGGAGAGAAGGGGGGTCTGTGTCAAGTGTTATCAGAGCCTAGATTTTAGGTTTTGTAAGAAGCAAGTGAAGGAGGTAAGTGGTATCAACAACACAAGTTCTTAAGCTCCATGTGTGGAAAATTTCAACACAATACTGCCTAGAAGACGTGCAGAGCCACCTGTAGCAAATCGATCAGTGGAAAGGGAGATGAGAGAACTTCACACAAGATTAGATGCTATGTAGACAACACAAAGGAGAGCACCTGATGCTGGAGACGAGTGATGGAGAGAGAGAATAAAGGGAAGTTGAAGAAGTTGTAGCATAAGATGCTGCAGAAGAATGCTTGTTGAAAGCTGTTGTCAAATTGGGAGCTAGAGAAAAGATAGAAATCCAAATGTATGAAGGCAACTTAGATGTTGAAGAGTTTATTGATTATATATGAGCAATGGAAAAGTACTTCGATTATGAAGACGTCGATGAGGAGAAAAAAGTAAAATATGTTGTCACTAGATTGAAGGGACACACAACATTGTGGTGGGATGAACTACAGACTGAAAAAAGATGCAAAGACAAGAAGAAGATCAAGAAATGGGATAGAATGGTAGCCAAGTTGAAATCTAAATTCATACCCCAAGATTATCATATAAATCTGTTCAGGAAGTTACCGAACCTGAGATAGAAGGGACTGACAGTAAAAGAGTACACATATGAGTTTTATAAGTTGAACATCAGGTCTAGACAAAGAGAAAAGGATGATGAAAATGTTTCCAAGTATATTAATGGCCTGAGATACGAAATCCAGGATGAAATCAACATGATAAAATTAAGGACAGTGGAGGATGCTTATCATATTTCACTGAAGGCAAAAGAGAAGTTGGCCACGAAACAAAGCCAACAAAGAAGAGGAAGAAGTCTAAATAGAGGTAAAGGAATTGTCCATGATAAGGCACAGAATCTTGAGGTTGAGATTGGAAAACAACATAGTCACTCCGAAAGAGGAGGAAGTTTCTGAGGGAGACAATATGGTGAAAGAAATTCTTTTCTGCAAGGAAGGTAAGAGGCAGAGGAGGAGAGGTGAAATGTTTTTCCTATGGAAAAACATGACACATGTTCTGGGAATGCCCCAAGAGAAAGAAATAAGGAGGAGGTGAAGCTCACATTTTGGAAATGCAGAGGCGGAATGTTGAGGCAGAAGGTGCAGAAGATGGGAGATCCTTGATGATGAGGAAGGTTCTCTTGAAGCCTGAGAAAGAAGTGGAAAAACCAGTGCATAGGAACAGTTTGTTCAGAACTGCTTGCAATACTAAAGAAAGGGCATGGAAGGTGATAATTGATAGTGGGAGCACTGATAACTTGGTATACACAGATATGGTAGAGAAATTGGAACTGGAGACAACTGCACATCCAAGTCCATATATAGTCTCATGGTTACAGAGAGGACACCAAGTAATGGTAACTAAACAATGCCTAGTCAAATTTAAGATAGGAGGATATAGAGATGAGATTTTGTGTGATGTGATTCCCATGGATGTATGTCATGTATTTTTGGGGAGACCATGGTAGTTTGACATAAATTTCATTCATGATGGGATGAAAAATAATTATACCTTGGAGAAAAATGGTAGGAAGCACATGCTACTACCCATAGAGGATAAGAAAGTGAAGGAAGAATCTAGCACAAGTATACTTCTCATGAGTGGGAAGGAAATCCTAAGTGAAGTCAATAAGGAACAAGAGATGAAATTTTATATGGTGAGGAAGCCCAGAGTCATCCTTATAAGTACTTCTATGGATGATCTTCCTGAAGAAATTCAGGAGCTGTTGGAGAATTTTGCTGACATAGTGGTGGATGAGTTACCTCACTCATTACCACCCATGAGGAGTATCAACCATCACATTGATCTAATACCAGGAGTGAGTTTGTTGAAAAAAGTAGCATACATATTGACACCTCAAGAGAATGAGGAGGTAAAGAGACAAGTCCATGATTTGATGGACAAGGGTTTGGTCAGAGAAATCTTGAGTCCATGCATAGTACGAATGATGTTGAGTTTGAAGAAAGATGGAGGATGGAGAATGTGTACAGACTCAAGAGACATAAACAAAATCACCATTGGGTACAGATTTCATTTTCCTAGGATGGATGAATTAATGGATTGTTTGATCGAAGAATGATATTTTTTGAATATAGAATTGAAAAGTGGATATCACCAGATAAGGATGAGAGAAGGTGATGAGTGGAAAAACTCCTTCAAAATGAATGAAGGGTTGTATTAGTGGCTTGTTATGCCATTTGGATTAACAAATGCCCAAAGTAATTTTATGAGGTTGATGAATGAGGTACTGAAACATTTTATTGGTAAGTTTGTGATTGTATATCTGGATGATATATTAGTCTTCAGTAAAACTGAAGAAGAATATTTGAGGAACTTAACATTAGTGATGAGAATATTGCAGAAGGAGAAGTTGTTGATAAATCTGAAGAAATCCTCTTTTATGTAGAAAAAACTCATTTAATTGGGTTATGTGATCTCTTCAAATGAATTGAAGATGGATCCAGAGAAGGTGAGAGAAATCAGAGAATGGCCATCACCAAGGAGCATATTCGAGGTGAAAAGATTCCATGGATTATGAAGTTTCTATCGGAAGTTCATCATAGGTTTCGGTGGTATTTGTGCACCAATATTAGATACAGTGAAGAAGAGACATAAGTATTTTAAGTGGACATAAGAAGCTGAGAAAAGATTCATGATATTAAAGAAGAAGATACTAGAATAACCGATTCTGGTCTTGCCAGATTTCGGGAAGATATTTCAAGTCCGATGTGATGCTATTGGAGTTGCGATTGGAGCAGTCTTGAGCCAAGATAATAGACCCGTTGCATATTTCAGTGAGAAGTTGAATGACACCAAGAGGAAGTAATCCACATATTATAAACAATTTTATGCAATAATTCAAGCCTTAAAGAAATGGAGGTACTACCTTGTCCCAAAAGATTTGTTTTGTACATCGATAATCAAAATTTACAATTCATAACCAGACAGGAGAAGTTAAATCAAAGACATGCTAAGTGGATAGAGTTTATGCAAAATTTAACTTTTGTGATTAAAAATATTTCTGGAAATGCTATCAAAGTTGTTGATGCATTGAGCAAGAGATGTCTGATTCTGCAGGAATTTCAAGTGAAAACCTTAGGGTTCGAACACCTTAAGGAAATGTATTGTGATGATCCAAATTTTAAAGAGGCATATGAAGCATGTGCAATTCATTTTCTTAGAGACAGAAGCCAGTGGAAAAAGTATCTGATTCAATATGGATTGTTGTTTAAAGGTATCCAGTTGTGCATACCAAAATTCTCAATGAGAGATAATTCGCTGAAAGAAAAACATAGTGGAGGTCTAGCAGGACATTTTGGCCATGATAAGACATTTGCATAGATGAACAATTCATACTATTGGCCAGGCATGAGGGTAGACATGAATAAATTTGTAAACATATGTAAGATTTTCCAGTATGCAAAAGGAAAGCGACAAAACACTGGGTTGTATCAACCATTGCCTATTCCAGAGAGGCCTTGGGATGCAATAAGCATGGATTTCATGTTGGGATTTCCAAAAACACAAAGGGGAAGTGATTCCATATTTTTTGTAGTTGATAGATTCTCAAATATGACACACTTTATCCCATGCCAGAAAACTAATGATGCAACACACATTGCAAATCTGTTTTTCAAGGAAGTTGTGAGACTTCATGGATTGCCCAAGAGTATTGTCTCAGATAGGGACACTGAATTTTTTGGTAATTTCTGGAGGAAATTATGGAAGAAGTTGGGGACATAACTGTCCTTTAGTTCAACATATCACTCTCAAATGGATGAATAAACTGAGGTGGTAAATCATAGTTTAGCAATTTTTCTAATGAATTTGGTCACTGAACATCATAGTCAGTGGGGTCAAATTCTATCACAAGAAGAGTTTGCATAAAATGACTCACTAAACATGAGTACAGGAAAGAGTCCATTCCATATAGTATATGGAATGAAGCCAAGAGAAGTATCATATTTGAGATATCTGGAGCAGAGTGAATTCAGAAGCGCTGGAGCAGAAGACTTCGTTGCAGAAATGCAGAAGCTTCATAATCAGATCAAAGAGCAATTGCATACTAGCAGCAGAGAATATAAACGTGGAGTTGATCAACATAGGAGAGAAATTCAATTTGAAGTGGGAGATAAACTTCTAGCACATATCAGGAAGGAAAGGTTCCCAAGGGGAACATATAACAAACTAAAAATGAAGAAGATAGGACCATGCAAGATCCTAAGGAAATTTGATGCTAATTCTTATGAGATAGAGCTTCCAGAGGGTGTGGGTATATTTCCCATATTCAACATTTCAGACCTGTATCCTTATAGGGGATATGACACCAAAGGATCAGAAGATCAAAAAGAGATCCACTGGGGTAAGTAGATACCTGTAGAAGAAAATCCATCATAGATTAGAGGACTAGTAAGAAGACCAGGAGGAAGACATATTTTGAGTATTTGGTAAAGTGGAAAGGACACCCAATAGAAGATGCCAGTTGGGTAAATGAAGCAGATATCCAAAAGCATGGAAATTCATTGCAGGATCTCATGTACAGGAGTCCATGAATTTTTGTCCAGAGGAGTATGATGCAAGAGAATCATCATCAAAGCATGAGTGTAGGACAACTCAACACCCCAACACACATTTTTGAAGTGATTTTGAATTTCAAAGACAACATGTAATGAAATATCTGAAAATATTGTAATTACATAACATCTTAATTGTTTAGAAGTTGAACCATCACATGAGATCGATGGGGAGTGTATTTTCCTTTAATGTAGTAGATTGTAGTACAGATTCAAATAATTTTCTCTTATTTGTATGTATCGAACATTTATTGTAATAAGACTTAGTTGTTGAAAGATTTTAATTTGATAGGATATAACTAAGGTAGGTGGAGGGAAAAGATTTATGAGATCTTTTGTATAAATAAATGTATTGTTGCCCAGAAGAGGCCGTTGAAGTAGTTGTTGTTGAAAGCATGGAAATTTATCTGAAGTTGTTGTATAGATTTTTGAAGCTTATCAGAGTGTATGAGCCCATGTACATTTCATTTGAATGAATATAACATAGAAGCGTTGATCCCAAATGTTTGGTGTTTCTAGTACTGTGTCTATCTGAATGATTGGTAGGCTTCCTGTTTAATTGCAATTGTCTGTTATTTACTTGTTCTTATGTTATGAATGAAATACATGGTTGAATGTTTGAATTTGCAAGGGTTTATATAAGTTTCAATTGTTTCTCTTCATGAGATTATTCAAGGAGTGCATATTGTCCGCAAGGAGTGCGTTGACAGAGTCTAGTTCGACTCAGAAGCTCAGGAGAGATAACATGGACCTTTGTATGCAAGGTGTGCATATTGTCCGCAAGGTGTGTTTCAACAAAGTCTTTTTGACTCATAAGATTAGGAGGAATAACTCAAATTTTACTTGCAGAAGAGTGTAAAGAACTATTGCAAGGTGTGCAAATTCGCTCACAAAGAAGTTGAGTTGTGGAAGAAGACTTGTTTCAAGGTGTGCATAGAGTCAAAATTTGACTAAGTGTCGAAGAAACACTTTGAGGATTTAGATTTTTCAAGGAAGACAAGCTCAGAAGAGGTAGTGGGTGAGAATTCTTCAATAGGGAGGATCCCTTTAAGATTCCCCAAATTAATGAGCAGGATCTGTTTCAAGGAAGTAAGATCTTTCCAGACCATTAGATATGGGAGAGTTGCATGAAGGTTAGCCTTGGAGTCCTTCGGCACTCCGAATATTTGGAGGTTTGAAAGTGTTTTGAGAGAGGGATTTTCGAAGTCTCAAAGCTATAAAGTGAATCCTAGCCATCGGTATTAAGGAGGATACATGGCAGTAGATCAAAGAGTTCGTGAGAAAGACCTCCTAAAGCTTTGTGTGGAGAAAAGAGAAAAATTTGTGAAGTCACGAAGGACGAAGAAAATTTGGACCTTTGGATCTAGAAGAACACGTGGCAGAGATCTACATACTTCAGAGGAAAAGCGCTTCGATGAAAATTCTGTGTGGAGTGAGCCAAAATTCTCGAAGTCGCAAAGCAGCGAAGTCCATCGAGGCCATCGATCTGAGGAGGACACACATCAACAGATCATGGACTTCGGGGAAAAAAGAACTTTGGAGAAAAGTGAGGGTAGAGTGTGCAAACTTCCCAAAGGCCGAAGTAGCGATGCAGATTGCAATTATCGATCTGAGGGGGACACATTTCGTCAAATCGCAGGATCCAGAAGTGTGCATCCGGGGAAAAAGCAATAAGTTGCATTGGAAATCGTCGAAGCCCGAAGTCACGAAGGGGGTTAGAGAGAGGTTATAGCCCATGGCCATATTAAAGAAGAGCCTAACATAGGAGTGATCACTCACAAATTCATGTTACCAGAAGCGCCAAAGAATGGGGTTGCAAGTGAATTGAACCTGCATGGTAACAAACAAGGGACATGTGTAATTTGTTCTAGGGTCTACTAGAGGCTCAAAAAGTCGATTCGGCTTAGTGTTTATAAGATCCTTGATCGGAAGGTCGAGTAACCCCGAGGAGAGAAGGGGGGTTTGTGTCACCATCAAAGTTGTCAAATGCAGAGACTATTGTGATGACTAATCAAAGACAATAGTGAGGGTTGTACATTTGTACAATCAATGAAAAAGGCCAATTTGAAGTTCTCAAACAAGTGCTCAGATGTGGGCATGAACAATCATCAATCCAACCACAATAAAACCTGATAGTAGACATCGATACAATATTGTGCCATTATGTCTCTTCACTTTGATCTATAAGAAGAAGAACTATCACACTACTGAGTGTGTTAATTAGAATGTCAATGTTTGGATGGAGAGTGAGAATGTCTTCTCTCTCTATGACAAGGATACCACCATGGCTGATATGTGGATGGTGTAGAATTTAGTGCTGATTGAAAAAAAGGTGCAGCATGTGGTTCCCGCTAAACATAATCTAGTCGTTACATATCAATAGAAGAATCACATGGAGTGGATTCAAGTTTTAGTATCTCATTGGTAGATGAATCAACAAATGGTGCAGGATCTAGTTGTTGCAAAATAAAAGTGGTTAGGAGATCAGAGGGACTTGCAAAAGGCAATGAAGTTGAAAATAATTAAAGGCATGTTTCTATGTAACATCCCCAGCCACCATCAGGCCAGGCAATGTCAATTCCTAGACGTCTCTCTTAGCTCTAATACCAATTTGTGGCGTCTCCGGCCTTAAACCAAGAGGCCAAGCCATGCCACTGAATAACTTTCATTCTCGGATATCATATATATTTATATACATATCTATATAAAATATTATAAAATTATGTTCATACACTTATTCATGTGAAAACAACATTAAAACATGCATACAATATTTAGAGACAATTCTAATAACATTATAACTTGATTCCAAGATACACATCATATAGAGAACATAAATTTGGTACTTATCTTTTAACAAATGACCACCAACTACGTGCAGACCTTCCAAAAACCTCCCAACCTTAGACCATGTTTCTCATCACGCTTAGCAGTGGGTCACCCCTGAGCTGGGAGTAAACTCCACTGGGCAAGGGATTCATAGTCTTCGTAAGGACAACAGGAAAGTCACACTGATCAAATAGGAATGATTTCCTCCCAGGAGCTAGCTCACACTAACAACCTACAACCTCTCATTCCCCACATTCCTGTCCCACCCTAGGAAGTGTGCCCCTTCTCAACAGTCCTTTGAATTTCCCACTTCCCTTCCAGGGCTTCAACAATAGACCATACAAGAATTCTGAGAGAACTATAGCTATCGTTGGGCTCCCTCTAGGAAAATCACTTTCCCAACAACCTCTCTCACCTGGAGAGAGTTGCTTACAGGCCTGACAAACTACTTCTTCAGTCTAGCTCCTAAGTCAATTCCAGTAAGGGTGATGGAAACAACAAATCTCGGTATAGAACAGATGATGGAAACAAGCCACACTCAGATAAGGGACCATGTAGCAACAACAAAAAATGTTAATGCATGGTATGACTCAAGCAAGGTACAGGTGCGTTGTGCTTCACAGGAAAAATACGGGATAGTTCATAGTGCTTGCAGGTTCCAAGGGTGTGTGAATGCTTCTTAGGTCGATAATGGAGAAGATGGCTCATCGCGTGAATCAATGGGTGAATGGCAGACTTGCGAGAATCATGAGGTTCACGAGAATGGTGAGGGAACATGAGACTGGCGAAGGAACCCAAGAATGGGAAGAGAAACCCCATTGAGATGATTTTCCCAGCTATAAATGCATGTACCCAGGTTCACACTTGTCTTCCTGAAGCTGCATGAGCTCCACTTAGCACTCGTTCCCTTTGCCAGGAACTTAGGACAACACGGGTTATGTCAACCTTATCCTTTAGGAAATAATAATATAATATTATCCCTTTAGAGGTAATCCCTTTAGCTTAGCCCCTATTCCTAGACACTTAGCCCCTTCCCTTACCCTACCCAGTGGATCTTAGTCCCCCATAACTCTTTCTTCATGGTCGATCTACATGCAACGATGTAATTTTATTAATGATGTGTGTATTTACATATACAAAATTAGGCTCACTAGCCTTAAG